>CAWUFW010020079.1:0-163143 GCA_963921515.1 Calotriton arnoldi
ACAAGCATTGGCATAGCCAATAGGTCTCGCTTTGGGACCTTATAAGTGTTTAGCCATGCAACAGTTGATGTTGTTGCACCAAGGATATTGTGCTGCATAACTAAAAACTTATAAGTTCCCAAAAGCGAGACCTATTGGCTATGCCAATGCTCTCTGCCCCCCAACACACACTTTTTTTTTTAACTTTAACAAACGCGACGCCGTCTTCACGGACACCGCGCTATGCAATGCAATAGGTGTTGCTTTTGGTATTGTAAATAACAATGCCTTTTAATTTTTTTGAAGGCATTGCCATTTACAATGTCAATAGCTCAAAATAATGTCATTGCGAGACCTCTTGCATTGCAAATGCTTGTTTTTTATCTGTTGGAGCTAGAAACAATTTTTGTTGGTTGAAATATCAGCAAATTAATAATGATGTGGAAAACTCTGCAGAATCGCAGAATTCCAGTGGCCCTGAATACAACTCGTACGAAGACATCTGCTTTGTTAAAGATGAGCCAAAGTCTACTTGGACCACAGAGAGGGCATCCGGTTTGGCACAGTGTACTGGTTTTGGCATTTATTCATGTAGGATTAGGTCAATATAGAATGAGGTTCCTGGCCAGAGAAAGTGTTGGCATCTCAAGCAGGGCTCCCCGAGGCCTGACTACTTAGACAGTTGCAGTTCAGCATTACTTGTGGGTCCTTCTCGTGCCTTTTTGCGAGTGCGTCACCACGTTTTCGTATTGATTGTTTTTCCAAAATGCCCTGCCTCTCACTTGCGTCCATGGAGATTAGGACTTGAGAGATAACTGCCACCTTTTACGGTCACAGTGCGGCATTTCCCATATCGGCGTTGCTTGAAACATTTGTAAAGGTCTATATTTTAAACGTGACGCATTAAACTGCACACGACACTGATTGCTTAACGGAAAGTTTAATAACTTGTGAAGCTTTATTGCTGCTGAGCTTTGGCATCTGATAATGACTCATCGTGTTGCTCAAAGGTGTACACGGTGCCGAAACACATTTCTCTTAACCACGTCGCGGTCAGAAGTTTCTTTCCTCGTCAGTCAGTACATTTTTACAACCTGACTATCCGATAGCTATATAGCCTATAAGCTTTAAGTAAGGTCCATTCGGACCTCTATGGTCGCACACAAAGGTGTGAGGTCCAGCATCCCCTGTCTCGCGAGACTTCATATACCAGATCTCAATTTACATTGTGTGCAGTGAGGCACAAACATAATGGCATACATAATGATGGTACAGTTACAATTTAGTTTTCATCTGTGTAGCTCCCAAATGGGAGGGAAAAGCAGCTGCAAAAGGTAAATCCAATTATTTAACAGTATGTAGCATTTGTCTGGCTTTTTGTCTGTCATGCCATTGGATAATAACTTTTTAGTGTTTTCGTGGTTTAGACAGGCATTTCTCCCTTTTTGATATCCCTTAGCTTTGTGGATCGTGTAGGTCTGTATTTTGCAATTAATCTTCTACTTTTCAATTGCATTCAGCAAAATAGCCTTCACTGTACGGAAATTCTCCCCTGCCTCAACCCTGCCAGTCCCTAGGACACCGCAATTAAAAACAAGCACAAGCGCGCGCCTCGCGCGTCAGCAGAGGGAGGGGCGAAAGGAGGGGCCAGCGCGATTCCCTTGCGGGAGCGAGCGGCAAGGCGCGATAATTAACATATGGCGCCAGCTGCTCGCTCCCGCAAGTGAATGCTAGACGTGCACGCGTTGCCATTGGAAGCAATGCAACGCGTGCACGTTTTGCAGGAAAGCTGTGCCGATTTCTAAAGGTCTCTCCTATGCAGCGCATGCGCGCTGCGTAGGCGAGACCTAAAAATCAGACAAGTGCTGTAATGTCCTTGGATCAATCAAGGTCATGCTACATTAAAAAAATCGTCAGTAGCTAAGGCACCCTCACGATTTAATAAGAGCCAAGCACCCAGTACAAGTGCATTTGTTGAGCAGAACAGCGACTTCACCTGCAAGCACGCAGAAAGTTAAACACCAATGCTTCTTTCGTTTTCACAAGAAAAACCCCTTTAAATTCATATTGTAGCTTCTATGCATTATTTTTCTTTGAACATTTCGAAATCATATCCACCTTCTCCTTTTTCGGTATTTTTGAGGAGGGATGTGTTTCTGAAATTAATCAACATCCTCTACTATTTCAAGCCTCTGCTATTTTAAACAAGCTTTGGTAAATGCATTAGGTTTTGCCTATGTGATTACTAATACGTTTTTTTTGGATGTATATTTTAGCTTGGTGAGCAGCTGTGCCATATAAGTTACTGAAACTTCGTAAGAGTTATGACTTCTTTATTGAGAAAGGCAATATGTGCGGTAACAGCCTTTTCCACACAATTATGGATTTGCTGCATTTGTCATATAATCCATGATCAGATGCATAATCTGCAGATAAAAAAAATACAGTTTCTAGCTCAAACGGTTCAAAAGTTCCTGAAAATTCAGTGACATGGGCATTGGAAACACAGCTAAAACAAAACCGGTGGCGCGAGTAGACTTCAGTGCAGACGGCTTAGTACTATGAGGTGTACGAATGGTGAAATTAGTACAATTAAATGTGATATAATAAAACTGGTTATGTATGTTGCCTAGATACGACAGAACTGCGGTTTGTAATGTTAATAGAATTTATAGTGTGCATTGCTGCCCTGGACAGGGCCTCCCACTGCGGAAGAGCTTGACAATAATGCATATCTGTACACAAGCTCAAGCTTGGTATGAAGCGCAATGGAAAACCAAATAATTATTTGTAGGCCGAGAACACATTTGTTCATGTGTGGTAGACTGTGCCACACTTTCAGTAGGGCCAGAAATAAAATATTTTTATATTAAAGGTACTTTCTTATCGCCTTTCTCCGATGTAAAATGATCTACATCTATAGATGTGGGTAAATAAAGTTATGCACTATAGTGACACTATACGACATGTTAGAATTAGGACTCTCTTTTTTACGGGCCAGATAATTCAGTGACGACTGAGGTGACGTGTGAGGACCGACGCAAGGGGCGGGGCTGGTAATGCTGCGAGCGGTCCTGAGCTCCCTGCTCCTCGATCTTCGATTTCCCGGTCCCAGCATCTGACTCTTTCACAATCCAGGGGTGTGGGTGACTGTAGCTACCCCCGCCAACCCTGCAGTCTCCACTCCCGCCATTCCTGCCGTGAGGTACAAAGGACTTGCTGGTGCAGGCAGGTGCAGGCTTGCTATTACAGCCTGCGGCCCATCAACCCATTAACACATTAACCCATTAGACTCCAGATTACCACGGGGACCGTTGTTCTGGTCAGCTGCCTCTGTGCCATCTTTTTTGCTGTGGGCTGCGGAGTCAGGTGGTCCTCGCTGGTCCCTTTGCCTGTCCCCCAGCCCCAACCCCCCTCCGTTGGAGTCGGCCCGATTCAGGACCTAGGAGCACTGACCAAATCACCTTGCTTAGTCTGAGCAACATGCGGAGCACCTAGCACCTCTAAGCTTCCTGGCCAAGGCACCAAAGGATCAAAGGATCAGCCTGTAAGTAGAAGAGGTGAGGAGGCTGAGTGTGGAGGGCGTAGTGTCCCTCTGTGTAGAGCAAAGCCCGGCCTCCCCCACGGAGACGGCCCAGCTAGGACTGGGTGCGGTTTGTGGGATGGCCTGGTGAGCTCCGCTCAGTCTCGGTTCACCCATTATGCTCGCGTGTTGGCCCACTTGTTCTCCACTGTTTTTCTGTTCACCTGCTCAGCCGGTCAGTCTCAGTTTCTTTTCCTTGTATGTTTTATTTGTACTGCCGCATCAGTCGTTGACCTGTTCTACTGCCGTTTGCATTTACGGAGCATTTACGGAGCCCCGAGGAGCTCTACAAGGGCATGCGAACAGCCACTAAACCCCACCTTCGGATCATAACATCGTAGCTACTTGCCACCCCCTCAGCAGTGCCTTGTATTCCCAGCAGTACCACTGCCTTTTCCACACTTGGAGTTACTGCTGAACCTAGTTCCACTGCCAAAAAGTCACTAGAGTCATTGGAGGGTGCCGAGGGCTGGTTGGTGCCATGGCATTTTTGTTTTCAAGCCACAAACTAATATAATTAGCTGGTAATGCCCTCAAAGTGCTTACGCTCAGGGCGCTCAATTGCCTCTTTAGGATCACCCGCAGGATCGCCAGAGTCAGCTAGTCGCACCTCTGATCACTCTAGTCCTCTCAAGTTACTAAAAACCATCAAGCGAAGGAAACCCGGGGTCACTTGTTACATCTGAAATCCCATCCCGCTGTGATGTCGATGTTCTCGAAGGGCGCAAGGGGCACAGTGGCAAAGGATAAGGTCCCGGGACTGGGATTGGCCTCTGAGGTAGTTTGTGTGGACGAGGTGGGTGTCTGCCCCAGTCTTTCTGAGCTAACTGTTCCACATTTCCTAAGTTTTTAATCAAAATATTGGGGCGTAACCCCAATACCTTAATTAATACAGGCCATTGATGAATGCTCTCTACCATTTGTGGCGGAAGATACAGAGATGGAAATGGACATGCCCGTGGAAAATGTTGAGATTCAACCTGAAATAAATTCTGCTGAAAAGTCGCTGGTATTCACCGTCGATAAATTTAGTCCTCCAAGCTACGCTGTGCAATCTCCTGTTCATCTTTCCCTTAAAATGTCCCCCCACATGCCACAGACTCTAGACTGCAGCCTTGAACCTGGGGACTTGGAGGATTATACAATGCCGCACATTGCCATACTGATGGATTACCTGAACTAACTATAACGGGGGAATTTCACGGGTTTTGTACGAGTGCAATGTCCAACTATAACTGTCCCTAAAACCTATGGTTTTTTCAGTGAATATATATATATATATATATATATATATATATATATATATATATATATATATATATATATTTATATATAAAAAACAATGTTTATTACAAGTATACTAAAGTACACAATATTAATTACAACAATTGTCTTTATTACCATAGTGTATACAATAAAACCTGCATTCTTAATTTTGTTATTCTGTTCCACTATATTTTTGGAGTGGTGATATTTTTGACAACATATTTGTCACATGATATTTTGGAATCAATATTTGTTTGATTCACCATATTTAACATGTACCTATTTTGAAAATGTCCCTTTTCTCATGAAAAGTGTAGTTACAGAACTATTAGTCATTTTCTCTACTCCGGCACAAAGGGAACACAAACCTAATTGCAAAATTAGGAGCTTATTGATGAGCCCCTTGTTACACTTTTGCCACGCTGTTGCGTCACTTTTTGTGAGGCTGCAGCGGCATAAATAATGCACCATGTTGCACCACATTTACAAAGTGATGCGTCAGGTATAATGTATGTAGGGTGGGTGTTCCCCCGCAAAAAGCCTCGTAGAAGTGGCACAGTGAAATCCATCAGATTTCACTGTGCCACTTCTAGGACGCTACTGCGTCACAACTTTACGCCTGCCTCATAGCAGGCATAAGGGTGACGCAGTGCAATGGGAATAGGCTTCCCCCATGCATTGCTGGAGTTGCATCATGCTTACGACACAACTCCAGCAATGCATGGGTTTCACGCTGACAGATACGTCAGGATTCCTGACATATCTGCCATTCCTTGCAACATGGTGTGCCGTACAATAAATGCGGCACATCCATCATGTCGCAAGGAGTGCACACTGAAAAGTGTTGCATCGCTGCTTTCATGCAGCGATGCAACACTTTTCATAAATGAGGCCCAACGTGTTTAAGACTGTATATATAAAATGCCCACTGCCAAAAACACGTTTTTCAACTTTATGAAGAACTCCTATCTTTAACATGGGCACATTTTAAGGATTCTTTTCTCACAAAAACAGCTAGTGCATGACTATCAAATTGTCCTTCTCAATTCCTGAACAAAGGATTCACCGGCTCCTTTTAGGAAGCCTAGTTTTATACCCCCACACACACCGAAGTACAACATTTGGGCTCACTCCTCAAAAAAAAAAATTGTTAACATTGTGAAAGATTCCTATAATTAAATTAGGCACATTCTGAGGTTTTTATTCCCATGAAAAAGACAGCTGTATGTCAGCCAAAGTGACTTTCTCTACTCTTACATTATGAGCATACCAGCTCAGTTCAGGAATACAATTTGTAAGACTCTTGTATATGATTTGCCCTTCAAATAACGAGACCATCAACGCTGAGAAAGTCTTTTGTAGCTGACATGGGCACTTTTGAGAATGTTTAAGCCTTGTTTAAGAATTTCTATTTTACACTCCAAATATAAAATGCTGAAAAAATAGATGTTTCAACTTTGTGAAAGTTTCCCATGTTTCACCTGGGCACATTTTGAGAATGTGTCTTCCCATAAAAAGGCGGATGTACCACTGCCAACTTGATTTGTTTCTACTCTTGCACAAAGGACTGCTAGCTCCATTCTGGAAATCCACTTACAGAATCTGTGCTCCCAAACACAGTAAATGTTTAAAGTTTGTTAAACAAGGTTTATGTGCATATATATATATATATATATATATTCACTGAAAAAACCATAGGTTTTAGGGACAGTTATAGTTAGTTGGACATTTCACTCGTACAAAACCCGTGAAATTCCCCGTTATAGTTAGTTCAGCTAACTATAACTCGCGCCCCCGCAATGCACTGCTGATGACGTCACATATTACATCACTCATGACATGGTCAGTGACATCACTGATGACATCACTGATGACATCTCAAATGACATCACTGATGACATCATCCAGTGTATGTGTGTTTCTGTAAAGTTTAAATATTTTTAATATATATAGGGAAAGGCGTATTTAAGAATGAGTGGGTGTATAAGTGTCTGGATGGATGATTTAGTAGGTGCGTGACTGACTCTATAAGTGAGTGATTAAACGTATCTTACTGAATGCATGGGTTAGTGACTAAACTGGGTGAATGTCTGTATCCGTCTGTCTGTTGCTGTGTAAGTGGCTGCATGGGTTTGTGAATAGCTACATGAGTGTCTATATGAGTTATTGATTGGTTGTCTGAGTATCTGTATGGGTGCCTGAGTGTTTGTGTGGGTGGGGTGTGTGTGACTCTGTGCATAGATGTGTGAGTGGGTGATTCACTGGGTGGATGGTTTCAAGAGTGCATCTGTGATAGACTGTATGGGTGGGTAAGTGTGTGTAAGAGTGTGTTAGTGAGTGAATGTATGTCCCAGTGGTACATGTGTGAGTAACTACATATGTGAAAGGCAGTATATATGTGAAAGGCAGTATATATGTGTGTTGGAGTATATAAATAGCTATAAGCGAGAGTGAGTGATTGTGATAGTGGCTGTATGGATGAGTGTGTGCTTGTATCAGTGATTGTATAAGAGCGTAACAATGTGCTAGTATTTGTATGATTAAGTGAGCTGGTGTGTGTATAACTGTATAGGTGAGTAAATGGCAGTGTGTTTAATTATTTGCATGACTGACTAGGTGTGTGAGTACCTCTATGGATGAGTGGCGGTGTTTGAGTGTCTATATAGGAGTAAGAGTGCATATGATAGTCCTGTACTGAGTGACCGTAAGTATGAGTGACTGTACGGGTGAGTGAGTGGATGTGTGTGTGTAGACCTAAGAATCAGTGAGTGGGTATGTAGTTATTGGTGTTGGAGTGTCTATGGTTTTGCGAATGGCAGTCTGTAATTTAGAGTGGGTGTATCAAAGGTTATATTAGGGTGCGAGGAGGTGCATCAGATTATCACGTGGATGATGTCATCAGTGATGTCATCAGTGATGTCATTTGAGATGTCATCAGTGATGTCATCAGTGATGTCACTGACCATGTCATGAGTGATGTAATACGTGACGTCATCAGCAGTGCATTGCGGGGCGCGAGTTATAGTTAGCTGAACTAACTATAACGGGGAATTTCACGGGTTTTGTACGAGTGAAATGTCCAACTAACTATAACTGTCCCTAAAACCTATGGTTTTTTCAGTGAATTTCAAAGGTTTTTTAAATGCTAATTTCTAACTATAACGTGTCTGAAACCTATGGTTTTTTCAGTGAATTTGAAAGGTTTTTTAAATGCTAATTTCTAACTATAACGTGCCTGAAACCTATGGTTTTTTCAGAGAATTTCAAAGGTTTTTAAATGCTAATTTCTAACTATAACGCCCCTAAAACCTATGTTTTTTCAGTGAATTTCAAAGGTTTTGTAAATGACAATTTTTAAATGTATTAATTGTTATATTTATTTTTTTGATACTGATTTACTACATTTTTTAAAACTATTTATTTTTAGATATTTTATTTTTTAAATTACATTGTAATTACATTATACATTACATTACAAAATATACTTTCTCAGAATGAATTACTTTAGTTTAAATACTTTGCAAATAGGCAATAGAGTTTTAAGTACAGTAGTTACAGTTGTTGCAATGGGCAACACAATTTCAAACACAATGCAACATTGAGCTCAATGTGAATTTCTAGTTAAATGCAATTAGTTACTTTATGGATTACTTTTCTAACCACAGGACTGGATCCTAGATTCAGTCCTGGGACATCTCCTGTAAACAGTTGAGTAAAAGCGTTTTGGTTACAGTAGTGATTTTTAAGGAATATTATTGTATTTTAAAAGTTGACACTTAGAAACTTTTTCACATAGAATCACCAATGTTATCCTACGGGTAGAAATTCACTTAGCAGGTATGTTAAAAGCAAAACAATAATCATGAACATTACCTGCGCCATCTTGTCTGGTGGAATTCTATGTGCACATAAGTTGCAGTCATTTTAATCTATCACAGCCATTTTTGTACTCTGTTGGTCACCGTTGTTTCACCCTGCCCTTACTAGCATCCCTCTGACCCTCTGACCGACCTGGTATGTGTGCTGGGGGCTATAAACTCTATTGCCACAACAAACCTCAGCGCCACTTGCTGCCACAAACTCGTTTTTCCTCTCATCCCTGTTTTCAGACAAGCCTTTGGACGCTCTACCCTTCACTACACCTAGTTACACAAACAGGTTCCAAACACCAAAAAGACTCTTGCAAAATGATTTATTGCACTGCAAACAGCAAGACTTGTTATTACCAACAATGGGACCTGTTTTTATCAACAGAACGGACTCTTAGATCTGACCGGTCTCACATGTTTTAGACCCTGAAGCAAGGTCCAGCTGCAAGATAAGATTGTCTGTTTGACCTGGGTGGGAAGAGAATTACTGTTGGGCTTGTGTGACAACCTGCGCGGGGCGGGGACCCCAAGCTTTTGTAACCATGTTGATCAAACAAATGCATTGTGTCAAACCTGTATAAAAGGAAGAGCCAAGGAGTTGTCAGCAGAACACTTCCCTCAGACATCCCGGTGTCTCAGTTGACGTGATCTCCTCATGAGAAATAAACCATTTTCTTCTCTTCCAGTTTCCAGCGCTTGCCTCATTATTTTGATAGCGAACCCAAAGTGAATTAGAGGTGGAACCCTGCACCGGGCAGCATTGAGGGTCTTAGAAGACTCGCTGCCTTTCACAGGTAAGTAGTGTTATCGTTACTTTTTCTTACTCAGTGGTGGATCCTGGAGCCAGCACTGGTGCATCTCCTGTAAACAGTTGAAAGAATGCGTTTAAGTCATACAGGCGATTTTTAAGGAATATTTGTAGTTTGTGAAAATCGACACTTTGAAACTTTTCTGCTGAAAACCAGTCAATGTTAGCCTATGGAAGGAAATTCAAGTTACTGGTAAGAACGGTTAGAATTACTTTTCAGGATCAGTACTGGGCTCAAAGATGCAGCACTGAGGTCTCTCCTGATAACAGGTGAGTAAATCGGAATTCGTAGTTCTGCTGATTTTAGAGGAATATTATAAAGTTCCAAAACTCCACACTTAGAAGAATTTCCAAGTGAAACCAGTCAATGTTAGCCTATGGAAGGAAATTCAAGTTACTGGTAAGTACGGTTAGAATTACTTTTCAGGATCAGTACTGGGCTCAAAGATGCAGCACTGAGGTCTCTCCTGATAACAGGTGAGTAAATCGGAATTCGTAGTTCTGCTGATTTTAGAGGAATATTTGTATGTTTCAAAAATCGACACTTAGAAACGTTTTCAGCAAAAAGCAGGCAATGATATCCTATGGAAGGAAATTCAAGTTACTGGTAAGTACGGTTAAAATTACTTTTCAGGATCAGTACTGGGCTCAAAGATGCAGCACTGAGGTCTCTCCTGATAACAGGTGAGTAAATCGGAATTCGTAGTTTGGCTGATTTTAGAGGAATATTTGCACAATGGTGAAGGAAGGGGGTGGAGCCTGAGGTGACATGTCTGCAAACACGCCCTGTGGCGCGTTTTAAGTTGGAGAATTAATTCCTCCTCAATCCAGAGGGTCCCTAGGGGCCAAGTAGCCCACCAGATACCTCCAGCATGCGCCAGAGAGCTGCGTTGCAGAGAGGTGTTCAGAGGCCATGCCCCTTTTTGCACCTCTCTGCAACGCAGCTCTGTGGCGCTTTCTGGACGTACCTGGTGGGCTAGTTGGCCCCTAGGGACCCTCAGGATTGAAGGGGATTTAATTCCCCATCTTAAAACGCGCCACGGGGCCTGTTTGCACACATGTCACCTGAAGCCCCGCCCCCTCCCTTCACCACTGTGCAAACGCGCCCGGTGGCGCGTTTTAAGTTGGGGGATTAAGTCCCCTTGAATCCTGAGGGTCCCTGGAGTCCAACTAGCCCACCATGTACCTCCAAAAGCGCCACAGAGCTGCGTTGCAGAGAGGTGTAAAAGGGGCGTGGCCTCTGTCACCTCTCTGCAACGCAGCCCCTGGCGCATACTGGAGGTTCCTGGTGGGCTAGTTGGCCCCCAGGGACCCCAGTATTCAAGGGGAATTTGTTCCCTCTCTGCAAACGCGCCAGGGGGCGCGTTTGCAGAGTGCTGCAAGAAGGGGGCGTGGCCTCCGGCGCGATGCCGGTCTTTTTCTTTTTTTTTTGTTTTAAGAAGGGGGGCTGTGTGGCCCCCCTTCTTTTCCTAATATTTTGGCCCTGGGGACCCCATCCCCCAGGGCCTGACCCCTTTTTAAAAAAATAAACTATTAGTTTTGAAGGGGGCCGCGTGGCCCCCCTCCCGAGGCCATAATTGGCCCCGGGGACCCCATCCGCCGGGGGCTGGCCTTTTTTTTATTTTTTACTTTTAGGAGGGGGGCTGCTTTGCCCCCCTCCTTAGGCCAGTGATGTCACTGACCATGTCATGAGTGATGTAATATGTGACGTCATCAGCAGTGCATTGCGGGCTGCGAGTTATAGTTAGCTGAACTAACTATAACGGGGAATTTCTATGGTTTTGTACGAGTGAAATGTCCAACTAACTATAACGCCCCTGAAACCTATGGTTTTTTCAGTGAATTTCTAAGGTTTTTAAATGCTAATTTCTAACTATAACGTGCCTGAAACCTATGGTTTTTTCAGTGAATATGAATATATATATATATATATATATATATATATTCTACTGGCGGTCGCCAGTAGATAGTTATAGTTAGGACCTATTATCCATAGGAAATTCGTAACATTCTATTCCCAATAACTTTGGCGTCGTTTGACGAATCATCGCGAAATTTTCAAAACTAGTGGGGTGCTCCGGTCCGCTCCTGTCTTGAAAGTTTCGGGGTGATTCATCAAGCGGGGGCCAAGAAAAAAGGGGGGTCCCAAAACATGTTTTCTCCATGTTAATTCCCATAGGAAATTTTAGCCACGGGCTACAGCCCGAACTGCTGAACGGAATTACACCAAATTTTGCAAAAAGGTAGCGCTTGGTTCAGAAAGTTACCTTTTTTTTAAATGGTGTAAATCCGTTCAGTAGTTGCGGAGAAATTCAAAAAATAAGAGTGAAAAATCAATTTCCCATAGGAAACTTTATGCAAGGCTACAGCAAAACTGCTGAACGGAATTACACCAAATTTGGCAAAAGGTAGTGCTTGGTTCAGAAAGCACCCTTTTTAAAAATGGTGTAAATCCGTTCAGTAGTTGCTGAGAAAATCCAAAATAAAAGTTTCGATATCTATGGCCGCGGTGGATCCGCGCACCCTCCCGACCACGAGCTGCATGCTAATTGGCTGTCAACACTCCAAACCAGGAAGTGTTTGCAGCCATCTTGTCCCTCGGTAGAACCGAGGGACAAGAAAAGACAAAAACGAGTGCGCAAAACGCAAAAAGGGGGCAGGGTAGAAACACCCTGACCCCCTAGGCCTGCTCAGGGCCCCAAAATTTTTTTATTTTTTTTTAAATCGGCAAAAAACGCGCTGGGTGCGCGGATCCTGCCGATAAAAAAAAAAAAACGAAGCGCGGTCTCCCGCGCTTCGTTGTTAATTGGCCCCCGGGTGGTCCAAGTCCCGGGGGCATGCAGGGGTTAATAAAAATGCTTGGGGGGCCTCTAAGGCCCCCCCAAGCCCCGGGGACCGCCACCCCATGGGGACCCCATCCCCCGGGGTCGGCCTTTTTTCTTTTTAAATTTATTTATTTATTTATTTCTGAGGAGGGTGGCCGCGTGGACCCCATCCCCCGGGGCTGGCCCTCTCCGTTGGGGACCGTGGGGGGGGGTCCCCAATCCCCCCACGGTCCCTGCCGGCTCCCCGCGTCCTGCGGGAGCCGGCATTGCTTTTCCTTAAGGGGAGCTGCTGACATGCAGCTCCCCTTATGGAAAAGCAATTCTGCTTTGCTTCATTGAAGCGAGAGCAGGTTTCCCTGCTCTCGCTTCAATGAAGCAAAGCAGTTTGCAATGACAGGACGGGAGCCGCAAGGCCCCCCTCCCATGTCTTTAAAGCCCCGGGGAGGTGGTGGTCCCCGGGGCTCGGGGGTCCGTAATGGTCCCCCAAATTTACATTTTTAGTGCCCCGGGGAGGTGGTGGTCCCCGGGGCGTGTGGGGGGGCTCAAGCCCCCCCACACAGGTTCATTAAATTAAATTAAAAGAAGTCCCGGGGGGTGGCGGTCCCCGGGGCTGCGGGAGGGCCGAGTGCCCTCCCGCACCATTTTGAAATAAAAGCCCCGGGGGTGGCGGTCCTCGGGGCTTGGGGCCTTAGAGGCCCCCCAAGCATTTTTATTAACCCCTGCATGCCCCCGGGACTTGGACCACCCGGGGCCAATAGCTAACGAAGCGCGGAGACCGCGCTTCGTTTTTGTTTTTTTAATCGGCAGGATCCGCGCACCCAGCGCGTTTTTTGCCGATTTTTAAAAAAAATAATAATTTTTTTGGCCCTGAGCAGGCCTAGGGGGTCAGGGTGTTTCTACCCTGCCCCCTTTTTGCGTTTTGCGCACTTGTTTTTGTCTTTTCTTGTCCCTCGGTTCTACCGAGGGACAAGATGGCTGCAAACACTTCCTGGTTTGGAGTGTTGACAGCCAATTAGCATGCAGCTCGTGGTCGGGAGGGTGCGCGGATCCACCGCGGCCATAGATATCGAAACTTTTATTTTGGATTTTCTCAGCAACTACTGAACGGATTTACACCATTTTTAAAAAGGGTGCTTTCTGAACCAAGCACTACCTTTTTGCCAAATTTGGTGTAATTCCGTTCAGCAGTTTTTGCTGTAGCCTTGCATAAAGTTTCCTATGGGAAATTGATTTTTTCACTCTTATTTTTTGAATTTCTCCGCAACTACTGAACGGATTTACACCATTTAAAAAAAGGTCACTTTCTGAACCAAGCGCTACCTTTTGCAAAATTTGGTGTAATTCCGTTCAGCAGTTCGGGCTGTAGCCGTGGCTAAAATTTCCTATGGGAATTAACATGGAGAAAACATGTTTTGGGACCCCCTTTTTTCTCGGCCCCCGCTTGATGAATCACCCCGAAACTTTCAAGACAGGAGCGGACCGGAGCACCCCACTAGTTTTGAAAATTTCGCGATGATTCGTCAAACGACGCCAAAGTTATTGGGAATAGAATGTTACGAATTTCCTATGGATAATAGGTCCTAACTATAACTATCTACTGGCGACCGCCAGTAGAATATATATATATATATATATATATATTCATATTCACTGAAAAAACCATAGGTTTCAGGCACGTTATAGTTAGAAATTAGCATTTAAAAAACCTTAGAAATTCACTGAAAAAACCATAGGTTTCAGGGGCGTTATAGTTAGTTGGACATTTCACTCGTACAAAACCATAGAAATTCCCCCGTTATAGTTAGTTCAGCTAACTATAACTCGCGCGCCCGCAATGCACTGCTGATGACGTCACATATTACATCACTCATGACATGGTCAGTGACATCACTCATGACATCACTGATGACATCTCAAATGACATCACTGATGACATCACTGATGACATCATCCTTGTGATAGAGTGGCAGACCTCCTCTCACCCTAATATAACCTTTGATACACACACTCAAAAATACAAACTAACATTTTCAAAACAATGGACATACCAATACCAGTTACAACACACCTATTCAGTAATTCCAAGATCTACACACACATCCACTCATTCACCAACAGTCCCTATACAGTCACTCATACATGTACTCACTCATCATATGTACTCATACACCTATACATCCTGTTACACACCGCCACTCATCCATAGAGTTACTCACACACATAGTCACACATGCAAACAAAGTATCAAGCATCCATTTACTTGCATATACAGTTATACACACACTACCACACTTACTTCTACAGAAACTTACACATACTTACTCTCTTAAACAATCACTTATAGAAACACCTACTTATTTGTACAGGAACTCTTCCAATCTCTCACTCTCACATATACTCACTTATATACACCAATACTCACATATACTAGTTTAAAACATATGTAGTTACTCATAAAGACACTATTGAGACAGTCATTCACTCACTAACACACCCATACACATACTCATCCACCTATACAGTCCTGCACACATGCTGTCTTCAACACATACAAACAGTGAGTCACTCATTCATGCATCTATGCACTAAGTAATACCCCCACCGAACCATACAGACACTCAGACACTCATACTGATACTCAAAAAACCAACTAATAACCCATATAGACACTCATGTAGCTACTCACCAACCCATGCAGCCACTTATACACAAAGTGAGAGACTGATACAGATATTTTCATATTTAAACATTACTCACTAACCCATGTATTCACTAAGATACACTTAGTCAGTTATACAATCAATTTTACAAAACAAAATCATCCATTTAGACACTTATATACCCATTTATTCTTCCATCGACCTTGAGATATACATATATAAAACATATTTAATTTTCAGAAAAACACACATTCACTGGATATGTCATCAGTGATGTCATCAGTGATGTCATTTGAGATGTCATCAGTGATGTCATGAGTGATGTCACTGACCATGTCATGAGTGATGTAATATGTGACGTCATCAGCAGTGCATTGCGGGCGCGCGAGTTATAGTTAGCTGAACTAACTATAACGGGGGAATTTCTATGGTTTTGTACGAGTGAAATGTCCAACTAACTATAACGCCCCTGAAACCTATGGTTTTTTCAGTGAATTTCTAAGGTTTTTTAAATGCTAATTTCTAACTATAACGTGCCTGAAACCTATGGTTTTTTCAGTGAATTTCTAAGGTTTTTTAAATGCTAATTTCTAACTATAATGTGCCTGAAACCTATGGTTTTTTCAGTGAATATATATATATTTATTATACTATGTATACATGTGAAAATGTCTCGGTCCCCTGTTTGCCTCGGTGGCACGGAAAAAATGGGTGGAACTGACGTCAGCACGCCGATGAGGTCCTCTTATGGCTCCGATGACGTCATACGGTGTCGCGAGCGGAGCCGTGCTATTATGACGTCCTCGTTGACGTGGGAGAGCTAGGAAAGAATTTCCGTGGAATGCTGGTGCAGGGGATATTCACCTAAGTGTTCAGGCTAGTCCTTTGGGAGCAACTGTTTATGTTGCCACTCCAGAAACCGAAACCAGTGATCCGAGGGCAGAGGCCCTGCAGATGGCACACGAGGTGGGGTGCCCAGTCATGTGCACCGGCGGGGCAGCGAAGTGACAAGCACCACAACCCACAAAAAAGGTAACGAGGGCACTGAATAACACAGGATCTTCTCTTTGTATCTGGCAGGAACAACGAAGTTAAAATAACCTAGTACCAAAATGTAGAATTAGTGCTACAACGGTCTTCAAGAGGACCTGCGATGCCGCTTCTGCCTCCCGTACCCTGGAGGCGGCACATGGGTCACGCGGTACGGTCATACTGCGGTGGGACGCACACTCTTTGACCTCTCATGGCACTGCTCCACACTTCAGGGAGGACGCTTTCCATTAGCTATGTTTTCTGATGACATGTCGCGCCGGCCCCGTCCAACAACAGAACTCCTTTAGATCCAAACAGACTCTTCCACTCTCTCACCGGAAGTGAAACCAGGCCACGCGGACACTTTCATAATACAACAGCCAGGAATGCACTTTTTGGTAAAAAAACACATTCCTTCCTCCTAATTAATCAAATAAACGTCTCACTGAAGAACAGGGGCCAGCTTCGATCGGTAAACAGCCGTTACAACGACTTTTTTACTTTGCGATACCATTACAACGCATGCATTACCACGCATGCGTTGTACATCACGAAGTCATTACTACGCATTTTTTAGAACGCATGGTCATTTACCACGCATGCCTTTACAACGAATTTTGTTGTAAAGGTATGTATGGTAAATGACCATGCGTTCTAAAAACATGTAGACGATCCATGTCGTTGTAAGGAAACAGAGGCTGTTCCGTTTCCTCACAACGACGTGCACCGCCCCTCAGAGACGACGTGAAGCAGGAACCACGAGGAGAGAGGAACCACGAGGAGTGAGAGGTAAGGGGATTGGGCATGGGGTGGGGGTTTCTTTTCTAGGGTTTAGGGTAGTGCAGTGGTGTTTGGGTGGTGTAGGGGGTAGTGTTTTAGGGTTTAGGGTAGTGCAGTGGTGTTTGGGTAGTGTAGGGGGTCGTGCTGGGGGTAGTGTTTTAGGGTTTAGGGTAGTGCAGTAGTGTAGGGGGTCGTGCTGGGGGTAGTGTTTTAGGCTTTAGGGTAGTGCAGTGGTGTATGGGTAGTGTAGGGGGTCGTGCTGGGTTAGTGTTTTAGGGTTTAGGGTAGTGCAGTGGTGTTTGAGTAGTGTAGGGGGTCATGCTGGTGGTAGTGTTTTAGGGTTTAGGGTAGTGCAGTGGTGTTTGTGTAGTGTAGGGGGTCATGCTGGGGGTAGTGTTTTATGGTTTAGGGTAGTGCAGTGGTGTTTGGGTAGTGTAGGGGGTCGTGCTGGGGGTAGATTTAGGGTTTAGGGTAGTGCAGTGGTGTTTGGGTAGTGTAGGGAGTCGTGCTGGGGGTAGTGTTTTAGGGTTTAGGGTAGTGCAGTGGTGTTTGTGTAGTGTAGGGGGTTGTGCTGGGGGTAGTGTTTTAGGGTTTATGTTAGTGCAGTGGTGTTTGGGTAGTGTAGGGGTAGTGCTGGGGTAGTGTTTTAGGGTTTAGGGTAGTGCAGTGGTGTTTGTGTAGTGTAGGGGGTAGTGCTGGGGGTAGTGTTTTAAGGTTTAGGGTAGTGCAGTGGTGTTTGGGTAGTGTAGAGGTTCATGCTGGGGGTAGTGTTTTAGGGTTTAGGGTATGGCACTGGTGTTTGGGTGGTGTAGGGGGTCGTGCTGGGGGTCGATTTAGGGTTTAGGGTAGGGCAGTGGTGTTTGTGTAGTGTAGGGGTAGTGTTTTAGGGTTTAGGGTAGTGCAGTGGTGTTTGTGTTGTGAGGGGGTCGTGCTGGGGGTAGTGTTTTAGGGTTTAGAGTAATGCAGTGGTGTTTGTATAGTGTAGGGGGGTTTAGGGTAGTGCAGTGGTGTTTGTGTAGTGTAGGGGGTAGTGCTGGGGGTAGTGTTTTAAGGTTTAGGGTAGTGCAGTGGTGTTTGGGTAGTGTAGGGGTTCATGCTGGGGGTAGTGTTTTAGGGTTTAGGGTATGGCACTGGTGTTTGGGTGGTGTAGGGGGTCGTGCTGGGGGTCGATTTAGGGTTTAGGGTAGGGCAGTGGTGTTTGTGTAGTGTAGGGGGTAGTGTTTTAGGGTTTAGAGTAATGCAGTGGTGTTTGTATAGTGTAGGGGGGTTTATGGTAGTGCAGTGGTGTTTGTGTGGTGTAGGGGGTCATGCTGGGGGTTGTGTTTTAGGGTTTAGGGTAGGGCAGTGGTGTTTGTGTAGTGTAGGGGGTAGTGTTTTAGGGTTTAGGGTAGTGCAGTGGTGTTTGTGTAGTGTAGGGGGTCATGCTGTGGGTAGTGTTTTAGGGTTTAGGGTAGTGCAGTTGTGTTTGTGTAGTGTACAGGGTTGTGTTTTAGGGTATAGGGTAGTGCAGTGGTGTTTGGGTAGTGTAGGGGGTCATGCTGGGGTTAGTGTTTTAGGGTTTAGGGTAGTGCAGTGGTGTTTGGGTAGTGTAGGGGGTCGTGCTGGGGGTAGTGTTTTAGGGTTTAGGGTAGTGCAGTGGTGTTTGTGTAGTGTGGGAGGTCATGCTGGGGGTAGATTTAGGGTTTAGTGTAGTGCAGTGGTGTTTAGGTAGTGTAGGGAGTCGTGCTGGGGGTAGTGTTTTAGGGTTTAGGGTAGTCCAGTGGTGTTTGTGTAGTGTAGGGAGTCGTGCTGGGGGTAGTGTTTTAGGGTTTAGGGTAGTGCAGTGGTGTTTGGGTAGTGTAGGGGGTCATGCTGGGGTAGTGTTTTAGGGTTTAGGGTAGTGCAGTGGTGTTTGTGTAGTGTAGGGGGTCATGCTGGGGGTAGTGTTTTAGGGTTTAGGGTAGTGCAATGGTGTTTGTGTAGTGTAGGGGGTAGTGTTTTAGGGTTTAGGGTAGTGCAGTGGTGTTTGTGTACTGTAGGGGGTTGTGCTGGGTTCTAGTGTTTTAGGGTTTAGGGTAGTGCAGTGGTATTTGTGTAGTGTAGGGGGTAGATTTAGGGTTTAGGGTAGTGCAGTGGTGTTTGGGTAGTGTAGGGGGTCGTGCTGGGGGTAGTGTTTTTGAGTTTAGGGTAGTGCAGTTGTGTTTGGGTAGTGAAGGGGTCGTGCTGGGGGTAGTGTTTTAGGGTTTAGGGTAGTGCAGTGGTGTTTGGGTAGTGTAGGGGTCAACCAACATGAATTTGTTCTTGTGTGATGTAACCAATGCTCATGTAAAGCACTCCAATACCTGACCAGTCTGCACTATATAAAACTGCAAAAAAACAAAAATAAAAAGTGTTTTGCACACTTCTGTCATTGGGCTATACGTGGGCTACCTCTGGGTGATATTTGTGCTACATTTGGGCTCTTTTTTCTCTGGTGGCCATCTTGGGAGACTTATTTGTTATGAAGTTTCCTAATTTCCTCATTTACTACAGTCTCCTCAGTAGGAAATGCTTTCAGTTTTTACTTTGATTCCATCAAGAAGGCATTCAGATGTGTCACACATTTGCCATAAATTCAGAATGTTAGCACTCTAGTTGTTCATTAGATCACTGTAGTAAAGCTACTGCTCACCAGGGAGTTAACTGGAAGTCTGCTGCTGGTATTGAAAGTGATTGTTTCAGTCTGCATGTCAGAATTTTCTAATGAAATAGAAGAGGATTTGAGATCTCACTTAAAACATGCCCTAAATTTTCTTTTTGCAGCACTAACCATAATTTCTATGGCAAAATGAACCCCTCATTTTGTTCCTTTTTAAATTAAATGTTTTAAGTGTTACCAGTTTATTCCAATCAAGATGGCTTCAGGTGTGCCATACTTTTGTCATAAGTAAGGCTGTTAGCACTCTAGTTGTTCTTTAGAACACTCTGGGAAGCTGCAGTAGAACACAAAGGCATCAACTGACAGGCTGCTCCTGTTGAAATATAACAGGAAGATATTTGAGATCTCACTTAAAACATGTCCTAATTTTTCTTTCTACAGCACTAACCATAATTTCTATGGCAAAATGAACCCCTCATTTTGTTCCTTTTAAATTAAATGTTTTAAGTGTTACCAGTTTATTCCAATCAAGATGGCTTCAGGTGTGCCATACTTTTGTCATAAGTAAGACTGTTAGCACTCTAGTTGTTCTTTAGAACACTCTGGGAAGCTGCAGTAGAACACAAAGGCATCAACTGACAGGCTGCTCCTGTTGAAATATAACAGGAAGATATTTGAGATCACACTTGAAACATGTCCTAATTTTTCTTTCTACAGCACTAACCATAATTTCTATGACAAAATGAACCCCATCATTTTGTTCCTTTTTAAATTAAATGTTTTAAGTGTTACCAGTTTATTCCAATCAAGATGGCTTCAGGTGTGCCATACTTTTGTCATAAGTAAGGCTGTTAGCACTCTAGTTGTTCTTTAGAACACTCTGGGAAGCTGCAGTAGAACACAAAGGAATCAACTGACAGTCTCTGCCATTGTTGGATGTACATGTTTTACTGAGAATGTCAGACTTCATTCTCACATGACTGAGAAAGATAATGTGAATTTACAGAAAATATGCTCTCATTTTAGCTTCTGGAGCACCTTCCAAAACTGTATGGGACAAGCATGTGAAAATAGTTTTCTCTCAAACATGATTCATGATATCCCAGCAGAAGGTTTTTCACAGGGTAAAATCACCTTAGAACACACCACAATTCCTGAAATTAGTATGGTACCATCAACAAATGAATTCTAATGTTACTAAAGTCTGTTATCACCCTTTATAGTTCTCCTTTTGGTAACCCTCAAAATCTTCGATTCACTACAATGCATTTCAATGGGGTACTATCATGTATATTGGTCCCAAGATGGCTGCCAGCAATTCCAGGATGAAGTGCTGACAGCCAATCAGATCTCACGATGACATGTGTGGTTAGGCTCCGCCCAGATATATGTGTTTTTACTTTTGATTTTCTCAGCAACTACTGAACGGATTTACACCATTTTAAAAAAAAGGGTTCTTTCTGAACCAAGAACTACATCTTTGCCAAATTTTGTGTAATTCCGTTCAGCAGTTCGGGCTGTAGCCGTGGCTAAAGTTTCCTATGGGAAAATGAATGGGGAAAACACGTTTTGGGACCCCCCTTTTTTCTCGGCCCCCGCTTGACGAATCACCCCGAAACTTTCAGGGTCGGAGCGGGCCATAAAGTTTGAAAATTTCGCGAAGATTCGTTAACCGATGCAAGAATTATTTCAAATAGAATGTTGCGGATTTCCTATGGAAAATAGGTCCTAACTAGAACTATCTACTGGCGACCGCCAGTAGATAATATATATATATATAGCAACCTGGGTTTTGTGGATTCTGGAGTGCTTCCTAATCGCCAGTGGTGCTGGTTTGAGGCAATGCCACATCACGCCTCTAACAATCGAAAAATTCCACTTCTCACATAATATATATATATATATATATATATACACACACAGGTATTTATAGATTGTGAGCCTGGTTAGCTAGAAAGAGCCCCAAGAGAAGGAATACTTTGAGAGAAAGAAGAGCTTTGTGAGAAGAGGACCATTTCATTCTTGAATTATAGAGACAAAAATTATAAAGATGTGCCAGTTCTTAAATCAATGTCTCTATTGTAATAATCCTAAAGTGTCAGAGTGAATCAGTATGGGGAGTTTATTGCAATCAGAAATACAGTTTTATCTTCTTAAAAGAGACTAGAATTGATAAATGGGGGCTAGAAAAGAAAATGAGAACTCTGATACTTGGATTTTTAAGGAAGTGTAAACCTTCCTGGATGAACACAGTTTAAATCAGTAAATGCTGCATTTGAAGTGGGATTCATGGATATGGGATAATTCCAGTCTATCTCTAGTGGTGACTTGAGTACCACTATTATCACATCATATCATCTCATGTGCATATATAAAGTGCACATTTACACCTGAGGGTATCTTGTTGCTGAATACCATATGATTTTTGCTATCCAAGTAAATAATACTTATTGTATAGACCTTGGAAGGAATAAAGGCTGAGTGGTAGCACCAGGATTCAAACATGTGAGAGAGTGGTCAAACACATATCCCTCAAGTGGATTAATTCATTTAATAAGCCAACAGACTAATACGATCTGTATGGGTTCTTCAACATACCCATCATTACACACATCACTGTGGAGACTTGAATATGACTGTAATCACACATTAGGACTGTTGGGACTTAAACATCACTATAATCGCACAATATCTCTGTGAGGACTTGTACACAACTATAATCATGCACTATAACTGTGTGCTATCCCTGTGCATCTCATTAATCACACGCTATCTCTGTGATGACCTGGGCATGTCTATAATCACACACTATCTCTGTGATGACCTGGGCATGTCTTTAATCATACTCTATCTCTGTGGGGACCTGGGCATGTCTGTAATCACACACATTCTCTTTGTCAACCGTGGTAATACTATAGTCACACACTATCTCTATGGGGACCTCGACATGTCTATAATCACACACTATCTCTGTGGTGACCTGGGCATGTCTATAATCACACACTATCTCTGTGGGGACCTGGACATCTCTATAATCACACACTGTCTCTGTGGGGACCTCGGAATGTCTATAATCACACACTATCTCTGTGTGGACCTGGACATCTCTATAATCACACACTATCTCTGTGGGGACCTGGGCATGTGTATAATCACACACTATCTCTGTGGGGACCTGGGCATGTCTATAATCACACACATTCTCTTTGGCAACCGTGGTAATATTATAGTTACACACCATCTCTGTGGGGACTTGAACATTCCTGTAATTACACACAAGCTCTGTTTTGGCTTGAGCATCATCAGCTTCGCATTCTCTGTATGGGGCTTTGTGAATACTGATAAGTAGTAAAGTTAGACTTTTGGTCTAAGTTTACATTGTTGAAACTGAAAAGTAGAAAAGTTAGATTTTTTTGTCTAAGTTTACCATTGTGAATCGGGCCCTATTTTAATGAGGACTTAAACACAATCATCTTCATGCACTATATCTGTGGGACTTAAACATCACTATAATAACACACTATCTTTGTGGGGGCTTGAAAAAAAACTATAATAAAATACTATCTTTGTGGGGACTTGAACATCACTATAAAAACATATCATCTCTGTGGGGACTTAGGCATTCCTGTAATTAAACGCAAGCTCTGTTTCGACTTGAAGCACCAGGGGTGCCATGAGGCACAGGGTTAAGACTGATTTGCATATAGCTGGGTCTGAACTGGGGTAGCAAAGTGAGCTAAAGAACAATGATGGATTCAACCCAGATCTGTGACTGGGGGTGAGTGGCTGAAAAGTTTCAACACTCCATCCATAATCTCCTTGTGTGTGCTTTGTTCGCCCTAGGTTGGCAGGGTAAGCCCAGACGTGGGTCCCTTGCTCACTTTGCCACTGGATTCAAGCTAGCCTGGCTGATGAGGGGGTGTTACCTGAAACCTGTCCCAGGATGCTTGTTTCCGGTCCAGGCAAGACCTGGTTTGGCAGTTTGGGCTCGACTGTTCCCATGAGGCACAGGGTCAAGACTGATTTGCATATATCTGGGTCTGAACTGGGGTGGCGAAGTGAGCTAAAGAACGATGATGGATTCAACCCAGATCTGTGACTGGGGTGAGTGACTGAAACGTTTCAGCACTCCGTCCATCATTTCCTTGTGTTTGCTTCGACTTGAACATCATCAGCTTCACATTCTCTGTATGGAGCTTTATGAATATTTAAAAGTAGTAAAGTTAGACTTTTGGTCTAAATTTACCTTTGTGAATACTGAAAAAAGTAGTAAAGTTAGACTTTTTGTCTAAGTTTACCTTTGTGAATCGGGCCCTATTTTAATGAGGACTTAAACACAATCACCTTCATGCACTATCTCTGTGGGGACTTAAACATCGCTATAATAACACACTATCTTTGTGGGGACTTGAACAACACTGTAATAACACACTATCTTTGTGGGGACATGAACATCACTATAATAACACACCATCTCTGTGGGGACATGAACATCACTATAATAACACACCATCTCTGTGGGGACTTGAACATCTCTATGATAACACACTATCTCTGTGGGGACTTAAACATAGCTATAATAACATACCATCTCTGTGGGGACTTGAGCATTCCTATAATTACACACAACCTCTGTGTGGACTTGAACATCATTAGCTTCACACTCTTTATAATGGGATTTAAGCTTTGAATGTACACACTAATTCTATAGAGACTTAAACTCAATGATCTTCACCCACTATCTCTGTGGGGTCTTGAACATCTATTTTGGCAAAAATGTAAGCAGCTAATCCAGCTCTGGGTTCCACTTGACCAAATTCCTTGGTTCCATATGTAAATTTCTTTATGTATTAGTTCCCTTAGTTTAAGCACTAATAAATAGGTTAATGTTAGATTTGGGGGTCTCTAGTTGGCAGAGGTAGGTACCTTTGTCCAAATAGGGACCCTTGCGTCTAGTCAGGGAAAGTAGGTACACTCCTGAAATAACTCCTGCTCACCCTCTTGGTAGCTTGGCACGAGCAGACAGGCTTAGTTCAGAGGCAGTGTGTAAAGCATTTGTGAACACATACAGTAATCCAGTGACAACACTACAAATGGACACCACACAGGTTATATATTTATAAAAATAGGTATAATTTATATAGATTTATCACAAGACCATAAACGACAAAAATAATCCACAATACTGTCAAGAATACTGTCAAGAATACTTAGTTCTGATCAAAAAGGCTTAATTCAAGGTTCTGTGCGAGTCGGTAGCCTTCTCCGGCTACGGCGGTGTCGAGAACAAACAGAGTCTAACAGATCCAGCTGACCGCGTCGAGACGGGCCAACACAGCGTAGACAGACTCGGTCACAGTATCTTTTACTTGAAGCGGCAGGCACGGGCGTGTGAGCCGGATGGCTGTTCGTCGCGGTCGCGATGCAAAAATGGAAGCGTTGCAGGACGCGTTGTTCCTCGATGCGGTGCAGGCAGCGGCTCGTTGACGGCGTCGAGACGGAGTCGGTGAGACCAGGGCCGTGCGTTGCAGGGCGAGACGGTGCTTCGATGCGGTGCTGGCTGGTTGCGGTGCGGCGACGGAGCCGGATTCAGGAGCTGGCGTCGATCAGTCCGGACAGCGGTGCGAGTCGGGCAGTGCGTCGCAAAGCGTGCGAGCGGTGCCCAACTCCGGTGCGATCACAGGACTCGAACTCAGCAGCAGTGACCGTGTCGGTCGGACCAGTTCGATTCGGCGTAGCGAAGCGTTGCAGGACAGCGTTGTCCCTCGATGCGGTGCAGGCAGCGGCTCGTTGACGGAGTCGGTGAGACCAGGGCCGTGCGTTGCAGGGCGAGACGGTGCTTCGATGCGGTGCTTACAGGACACCGAGTCGGTCGTGAGAGTCGGTCACAGCTCCCTACCTCTGTAGCCACTGAAACAGAGTTTCCAGCAGCAATTCACAAAGGGGTGAAGTCCAATGGTCCTGGGACTTCGGTCAGGGGGCAAGCTCTCTTCCAAGCCCTTGGAGATCCTTCACAAGTTGATGAAAGTCACAGCAAAGCAAAAGTTCCTTTCTCCTTTCTTCGGCAGTCAGGCAAACCACTGCAGGCCAATCCCCCAAGCAGCACTTCAGGCTTAGGGATAGTCTCTCCTCAGTTTCTTCTTGGTTCCGCTCCTCAGCAAAGGTTTCTTCTTGTTCCCAAAAGTGATCTAATCTTCCTGGGGTCTGGGTGCCCCTCTTATACCCTGATTCTCTTTGTTCTCTGGAGGCAGAGAGGCCTCTGCCTAGTCCAAAACCAGTTCTGGTCAGTTCTGGAGCACTTTGTTTTTCTGACTCCTTCTTTCCTTTCAGAATGTGGGGCAGAGTGCTCAGCCGCCCGGCAGGAGGTGGAGCCAGCATTGTGGAAGGCAGGCACAGCCCTATTCAGTCCCAGGTGCAACTCCTCCCTCCACTCTGGATGCAGATCTTTCTATTCAGCCCTGCGCTGACTCACCCTGTCTCCTGTAGCCACCCCCAGCCCCTGTCACTCAATCTCTGGACAAGGAATACACAACCTAGCAGAGGCAGGCTTGGATAGTTAGGCAAGAAAATACCCACTTTCTAAAAGTGGTATTTTCGAACACAGAATGTTAAAACCAACTTCACTAAAAGATGTATTTTATCATCCTGAGTTCAGGCATACTAAATTCGTTTTTCTACCATGTTCCCTGGGTCAGTTCTGACTATAAGGTGTAATAGTCAGTCTGCCCATTCTGGCCTATGGGGAGCAGGTAGCCTTGCAATAGTGAAAACGAAAATGGCTGTAATTCACTATTAGGACATGCCACACACACCCGGGCATGTCCTACCTTATACTTACAATGCACCCTGCCCTAGGGCCTACTTTAGGGGTGACCAATATGCAGTAAAGGGAAGGTTTAGGGACTGGTAAGTGGGTGTACTCACCAAGTCGACATGGCAGCCCTAGGCCGCACACAGGCTCTGCGATGGCAGGCCTGAGACACATTTTACAAGCCGCTTCTGTGGGTGGCACAACCAGTGCTGCAAGCCCACCAGCAGCATTGGATTTACAAGCCCTGGGCACACTGAGTGCACTGTACTAGGGACTGACAAGTAAACCAATCATCCAATCACGGAGTCACTAATACATATATCAATTAACTGACAAATAAACCAATCATCCAATCACGGAGTCACTAATACATATATCAATTAACGATAGGGAGCACTTGCACTTTGGCACTGATTAGCAGCGGCAAAGTGCCCATGAGCATCTAGTCCAGCAAAAACATATCGGCAACAGTGGAGGCATTACGAAAAAATGGAAGGGAGACCCACGCCAAGGATGCCAGGTCTAACAGTTAAATACAGCTTTAAGTCTCTTTCTTTAAGCATGATATGATATTTTCTGGCACAGTAACATAATCTGTCTTTAATGTATACCCCTAGTATATATGCAGCAATTCATATATGAATAGATTATAATGTTGTTTGTGTATATTGTTGATAAAATAAAAATTTTGCCATGTGCCTTCGACTGTATTCAATCACAAATAGTGTTACAGACTAGGTCCCCACAAGGATGGTAGCACGTGTTCAAGTCCCCACAAGGATGGTGCTGTGCGCGCGATTAAATAACAATATATTTGCAAATTTGAAGCAGGATCCTGTATCATGATTTTTTTCTTAACATTTTTCTGTTATTAGTGTGTTGTATAAACATTGGGAAAGGTTAGTCCCCACAAGGCAGGTATTCACACATAGTCCCCACAAGGATGGTAACGTGTGTGTGTGTGTGTGTGTGTGTGTGTGTGTTTTTTTGGAAGGTGGTTTATTAGTAGGTAATATCATGCGCCTATTTCAAGGCTTTTAGCGGATTTCTGGAGTGGGAACACGGACCCGGCCGGGGGGGGGGGGGAGGGTCCACTACCTGGATGATTTCCTATTCATCGGCAAGGCAGGCACGGGGGAATGTGCAAACCTCCTCCACAACTTCATAGGCCTGGCTCAGGAACTAGGGGTCCCACTCGCCCAAGGCAGAAGGCCCCACCACGAAACTGTCCTTCCTCGGGATAGAACTGGACTCGGTGGCTGGGACATGCAGGCTGCCACCTGAGAAGGTGGCGGATCTAAGGCAGATCATTGGCCGGCTGAGGCAACAAAAAAAGGCGACACTAGGGCGAAGTGCAACAGCTGCTGGGAAAGTTGAATTTCGCCACGAGGGTAGTCCCCGCGGGGCGTGCTTTCGCGAGACGCTTAGCTTGGATGACTAGGGGAGTGACACAGAAGCACCACAGGGTCCGCCTGACACAGGGGGTAAAAGAGGAATTGGGGCAATGGGAAAAGTTCCTAACCTATTTCAACGGGACCCTCATGTGGCGGGGGAGCCATGGGTGCAGGGTGACCAACTAGAGCTTTACACGGACTCGGCTGGAGGGTTTGGCTTCGGGGCCATCCTGGGCAGAGCATGGACTGCCGGGGCTTGGCCCGAAAGCTGGCAAATGGCGGGGATCACTGCCAACATCTCCTTGCTGGAGTTATTCCCCATCATGCTAGCAATCCACATCTGGTTGCAAAGGCTGGCCAACAGACAAATAATTCTATGGTCGGACAACCATGCGGTAGTTCAGGCAAACAACACAGGAAGAGCAAAATGTCCGGCAGTGGTCCATCTGCTGCGGAAATTAGTTGACAGCCAGCTAAAAGCAAACATCGCGCTTAGTGCTCGACACATCCCATGGGTAGACAACTCAATCGCGGATGCCATTTCTCGTTTTCAGTGGGGCAGATTCCGAGAGCTTGCCCCGGACTTGGACCGAGGGATGACTCCGGTGCCGGAGGAGGCATGGGTGGACCCGGGCTAAAGAGAATGCTGGACAATGCACTGGCCCCAAAAACAGAGCGCCGATACCGTAAGTGCTGGGCAACTTTTGCTGACATAACAGGGGTCACGGGGGACCGGCTAGCAGGGCAAGAAGAGGTCTTGAGCTTCATAGAATGGGCCTTCCTGACAGGAAAGACGAAATCCTGGGCCCAGGCCGATCTTAATGCCGCAGCATACTATACAAAGATGGCGGCAGGGGAGGATCCGACAAGATCTTTCTGATACAGGATGGCTTTGAGAGGCTGGAGCAGATTGCAACAAACAAAGAGGGACAGTAGGTGGCCCATTCACTTTGCAATACTACAGCAGATAGTAGGGGCACTGGATGAGATATGCATCACCGAGCTAGAGGTCACACTCTTTAGGGCAGCGTTCACATTGGCCTTTTTTGGGGCTTACAGTGTCAGCGAGTTGGTGGCACCAGCAGTAGAAATCCCAGGTGCAGCCTGCATACGTTGGGCCGACGTAGAGCTAGGGGAAGGACATATGAACGTCCTCCTGCGGCGGTCAAAGACAAACCAAGCAGGCAGAGGGAGGTGGACCAGGATAAACTGTATCAGGGACAAGTCATGCTGCCCAGTGTGCTTAGTCCAAAGATACATGCAACCTGGGGAACACAAGCGGGGGCCGCTGCTGACGCATGGGGACAGGTCTTATTTGAGCCGGTTCCAATTCATAGCAGTAATGAGAAAGGCACTAGATAAGGTAGGGCTCCCGGCTAAGGCTTTCGGGTCCCATTCATTCCGAATTGGGGCAGCCACCACAGCTGCAGAGCTAGGCTTAGGAGCCGACCAAATAAAGGGTATAGGACGCTGGTCATCCGGCGCATTTAAACGTTACATATGCCCCACAATGTGCTAAGTCCTGTCCCTCCACATCCCCACCATTTAGGTCCGGCTGAACGGCATAAGAAGGTCTGGATCATGGGTCACTCCTACATAACGCGAGCACAATGGTGGGCGGCGGCCAGGCGCGAGTTCGGCGGAATCTGGCTTTGCGACACGGAAGTAACTTGGCTGGGGCGATTAGGAATGAAATGGGACCAACTGCTCCCCGCGGCGCGGGAAGCTATCGGGGAAGGTGGCAGACCGGATGCGGTGGTGGTCCACCTTGGGGGGAATGACCTGGCAGCCATAGGTAGGAGGGGGCTTCTTGAAAAAATGCAGGGAGGCCTGACAGCCCTAGCCAGACTGGTGCGCTCAGCCGAAGTAATTTTCTCAGAGATAGTGCGTAAATAATGAAGGGGGGCATTAGATCTGGGGGCGCTGGAGAAGTCCAGGCGTAAACTAAACATCACCATGGCAAAAATATGTAGGGCCAACGGCTGGGGGTTCGTGAGACATGGTTTCATCAACTTGAGATCCCCGGGCTACTATCTGGAGGACGGAGTACACCTGACGGGGGTAGGGATGAACATGTTCCTGCTAAACATTGTAGGGGTACTTGAGCAGATGGGTTTCTCATAGAAAGGAAGGAGCGAGAGAGCAAAGGGGGGAGGGGAGCTCCCTCCAATCGGGAAACCGTAGGTAGCGCGGTGGAAGAAACATAGCAAAGTTAGACAAAAGAGAGAAAAAGTACTAGAGGTAGATGGAAGGCTCACACAGTGTCCTTGAGATGCCTCACGGCAGGGGCACTGAGGGAGCTAAGGACGGCACAAAGCCAATGACAGAGTAGATGTGATGCTCCCACAGGGCCCTTGGGATGCCTCACGGCAGGGGTACTGAGGGAGTGGAATGTCAGGGCGCAACCTCAGGCAGAATAGATGAAAGGCTCACACAGGGTCCTTGGGATGCCACACGGCAGGGGCCCCTGAGGAGCAGGGAGGGACCAGCAAAGGGTCCAAGGCAAGCGGAACGGCACTTGCAGCCCGGGCAGGTCCTGACGGACACCCACCCATTTCGGTGGCAAGTTGAAGCCTGGAACCGCACACAAAGAGGCCCGGACGCTTAGGCCCTCCCGCAAATAGACTGTCTGGGAGCGCACATCGACAAGGACTGGACATTAATAATTGCAATGACAATGAAAGTATGCGTTAACATGGATGTTTATGAAGAAACAATGAATTGCAAAATGTACAACCATGTTATGTTTGAATAAACTACGACCTTTTAAGGCACCAAAGCACGAGGTCAAGTGGTGTAATTTAAGGTATAACCAAAATAACTAACCACAATGAATGTGTGTCCTCATGTAACGTAACTGGTGCTATGTAAAGCGCTCTGATACCCAATTCGGGTCAAGTTCGCGCTATATAAAACTCTGCAAGAAAAAAAAGAAAAGAAAGGTAAATGGACGCAGTTAAAGTTTGGGGAGGGAGAGGTGGACTCGCCCCTGGGAGGGGTTTTACCACTGGTAATAATGCCACAATCACAATATAAGTTCCAAGATTATAAGGGTTAAAATACCCTGATGAAGTTCCAGGAGTATTTGGAATGAAACGAGTTGGCTGTATTTTAACCCTTTTGAAGAAAAGAGAATAAAGAATATACTTTGAACACCCGTTCTGACTGTCCCCCCGTCCAACTTTCAAAAGAGGCACTTCAACTAGTCATATTGACTATATATTTATTGATCAGGCGCTTTGGCCAGTGCTAGTGGACATGGCCTTTATTCCAAGGCCAGATAGTGATCATCAGGCGATACGTGCCAGCTTTAATCCAGCGGTATTTATGAGTAAAAATTTGCCACCTCTGACTTTTTCAAGTGTCCTCGAGACAGCCAATAATAGGTGTAATGTAAAGTGAGCGGAAGTATCATCTAATGTAGTGTTCCAGAGGCAAATTTACAAGGCCCTTATCCATGTTCTTTCGCCTTACTATGCGCTCGACACTGCTTAAGTTCAGTGCGGCTTCGTCACTGCACACTGCCAATTCCTGGCTCGTATAAAGCCCTTCTTCCTAAAGGCAAGAAACAGGGGAGACACCTTAAAGAAAAGACCGACTTGGTTTAATAAGTATTGCAAAGGGAAGAAAAAGGCCTTGCTAGACACCTTTAAAATAGGCAGCAAACAAGAGATATCTTTAGCCAGGAAGAATTATAAGTTTACCTTGCTGGCGGGGGCGGAGCTTGCCTGGAACCAAGATGCCCACGAGCTAAGGGAGCTCCGCCGTTCACCACTAAAAATCCGTCAAAATCCGGGTGCACCTTACATCATCTACTCCCCCACGTGGATATATCGTTGTATAAGCACCTGAGGGACCTGGAGGAACCAACATTTCCGGCGCTTCTACGAGCAGGCGGCCTCAATCACCCCGATCACTCGCAGCCGCGGCGGTGACGCACGCACTTCGCAGGGCCTCAGTGCTGGCGTGAAGAGGAAGCCCGTCGGTCCGGGTGCCCGCGGAGCCGCAGGTGAGCGACCGGAGGACAGCGGGGAGTTGCCTGGGCCCTGGCGCTAGGAGAGAGACCTCGCGGGGAAGAACAGCGACCAGATAGGCCACGGAGACCGGACGGCGCCGAGACCGAGAATGCTGAGTGCGGCCTACCTCGGCAAACACCAGAACCCAGCGCGGAAGGAGGCGTGGGGTCCTCCCTGGATGCCAGGTGAAGGAACAGTGAGCCGCAGATCATCACAGGCGGCGCAAGACAGTAGGTGTAGTGCGACATGTTGCGGTGCCCCGCGGGGGATACCTGAAGCCCTAGACAAACAAGCGCGCCTGCAAACAAGCGGCCTAGTGGCACTCACCGCTGCGTTGCCCGGATAGGACTGTCCCAAAGCGCTGTTGTGGATGATTATGTGTATCTGTAATGCGAGAGGCCTGCTGGGGATGAGAGTCTAATAGGTCCTTGCTGACGTCACAAGCGTTCATGCATGACAACGCTATTGCTGGACCTCTCTGAGACGCTTTGGACTACCACTGCTGGTAGAGAATAATATAACAGGCACGAAGCATCTAACAAGATCATCAGTGGACCCGAGGCCCCGAGTCAAGCCTTTGACCCGTGACACGTATCTCTGTTGCACACAGAAATACATACGGATGGGACGATGTGATTGTGCCTGCTGTGGTAACCCCGAACTAGTGCGTAGGCTATTGTGCATGCCTCAAGGCGCATTGAACTCTTGCTCCGCAGTGCAGTGTGTATCTAGTCTGACTCCCACGCAGGACAATAGAAGATCTAGCAGATTGATTAGTGCACCGCTACACGATGGGCAAAACAGACAAAGTTCAGTCTAAATTGCAGTTCGACTTACGGAGACCTCCCAGATCACAGGAGCCCATCCCTACGGATCCAGAAGTCACGTCAGATGACCAAGAAGCGCCAGTGGATGCGGATCTGAAGCAGATACTACGCACTATGCAACAAAGTCTGTCCAAGATAGACAGTAAAATCGATGCTTAATCGTTCTGTATGGACAGAATGTCTGAGCGCCTGGACAAGCATGGAGACCGCCTCAATACGGCGGAACAGAGAATATCAGACGTTGAAGATACTGTGAGGGCAGACTCGGAGGCGAACAAATCAAGAGACAAGATTTTACAGGCACTTCAAACAAAGGCTGAAGATCTTGAAGCGAGATCAAGGCAGAATAACATCCGCATTTTAGGGGTGGCGGAGTCCTCAAGTATAGGAAACATGGAGCAACATGTCAAGAAACTCCTCATCACTCTTCTGGGAAAAGAACCTTTCTCAGACATATTTGTGGTAGAGTGCGCATATCGCTCCTTGGCGCCTCGACCTGTCTCAGGTGCGCCCCCATGGCCCATTATAGCAAGAGTGTTAAACTACAGAGATCGCGATGCCACTCTCAGGAGGGCATGAGAGCTGGGTACATTGCGACATGAGGGCTCAGACATATCCTTATTTCCGGACTTCACACTACAAGTCCAAGAGGCGAGATGCCTGTTCATTCCTGCCAAAAAGCGACTTAGAGATCTGAACTTGGAATATAGCATGCAATACCCAGCCAAGCTGATAGTTAAGTCAGATGGGAAGGTACATTTCTTTACGGACCCCAAGGCAGTGTTACGTTTCCTGAAAGACAAGGAGCAAGCTACGAGGAGGCGGGGGTCCCCAGGTGGTTTCCCGGACTCTGATGTGGAATGAGGAGTGAGATGCACCGTGAGGTGCACCCAGCTAAGGACATAATCAACGCTCCTGGGATGGCGAGATCTGCAAGGAAGGCGGTTCCTCAGTACTATATGGACTGTTGAACAATATTGCGCTATGGATAAGTAGTAATATCCTTTTATGTCAGAACTACTGATGACACAACAAGGGGTGTGGGAGGACTGTTATAGTGGGAAAATGCGCAATAGATACTAGTCCACCTCAAAAGGTCATCAATTTATTTGCTATGGGGGATTTAATTAAGAAGGGGAAAGATGCAATTGCTTGGAATTGAACTCATGTAGGAACAGTGGTGCACCATAGTATAAAACATGTGCTGACAAAGTGGTATTGAAACTCAGGAGGGATGGCAACATCTGCCCCCAAGTGTATCACACTGTTCTATGGATTTTGTTTGGGGTTGTTTCGTAAAATGGGAATTACGGGAGGAAGGGTGGGACTTTCTGTAGGTATGGCAGTTGGGGGATACCATAGCATGGGAGGGTTGTTTCCTATTGATTGCAATGACTGGTTCAGAGTTGAGAATTATATGCAACAGTCTTGTACCAGGTTTGTGACATGTACAGAGATCCAGGTTTTGATTTTGATATGTATACCAAATGACACCTGAGGGCGGGGGGACGCGATTCTTACGGCTTGTGACCTGGAATATCCGGGGACTGAATGACAGTAGGAAAGTCAGGAGAGTAGTAGCGCAGATACGGAGGCTTTCAATTGATTTCGGGATTTTGCAGGAGACACCTGATTGTGGAGCGTAGGGAAGCAGTACATGGCAAAATGCAGGGCTTCTGTTATGCAGCTGACTATACCTCTCACGTTAGAGGGGTACTACTATGGGCAGACAAGAAGTCAGGGGTAGACATGACAGGACTGGTCAGTGATCCAAATGGTAGATTTGCAGTAGCCCTTTGTAGCAAGGGAGACCTTAAGTTTGTTTTGGGGGGGGCGTGGCTAGCAGCCGATGAAAATGGCCACAGCCTAAGGAGGCTCCGTCGTCCAGCCAGCTTCCCAGGCGATATGCCTCATAATCCAGTGGCATAAACCTTCTTTAAGCTGTGGGCTATCAATCGGAAACAGCGGGGTACCCGATGCGCTCAGTGGGAACCCCGTCCAGTACATACCAGCGAAACGACACCGAAGAGAAGAGGTGCGGCCTGTACTCCACGTCAAAGCCTGGGGCTGGAGTTTACTCGTGCCCGACCGCGACGTCCCGCTGCGAGCGGAGGAGCGCACTCCCTTGGCGACAGCGATTCCCTGACAGAGACCCACCACAGCAGCAGTAGCGAACAACGCTGGCAGGAACTGCTTGGGGGCAGAAGCCGCGGTGACGCAAGTAAGTGCAGGCGAGACCCGCGCCACGGACGAAGTCCGACAACCAAGCTGAGACCGAGCCATAGGACTTTCCCAGCCGGACCGACGTAGCACTGACGGGCGCGAGAGGGCCCCAGCGGCGGACATCTGGCAGACGGCCACACCAAGGCGGTACGTTAAATGAGGGACAGTGGGCGCGATCGCTTGCGACCGGGCGGGTACACGCCTGTTGAAGACCGCTGAATACCTGGTGAGTGCCGGCCCGACTTTGCAGCCTAAGTCCCGGAGTATCCTGCGGGCTCCCCAGGGGATCGTCTTCCCCCTACCACCCAGCTTTACTGGCATCACGGTTGGGCCTGGTGGAGGCAAATAGCGAAGCAGCGGGTGGAGCCCCCCTCTTTCACGAAAGCGAACGAATATGTCGAGTGGGCGGCTGACAATAGTGGCTCTTTAACGGCACCAAGGCGAGCTCTATACCCCCTCAGGCCCCACAACTTCTGGGCGCATCAAACATTCAGCCAGATTCCCAATGCCAAGAGGCGGCTGTGACACACGATTAAACAGGGGAGCTTCCCCCCCAGGGCTGCATAGCTACTCGGCTATCCACGAGCACTACGACGGATCAGGCGGCGGGAAACCCGACAGGCCGCGTGTGCCCCAACAGCACACAGGCAGGCGGCGGTGAGTACCACCCCGGCCTATCCTAATCCGTAAACTGTGGACCAAGACTGGCTACGATGGGAGGCAGGGGCCAGCGAGGTATACAGCAAGCCTAACTTGAAAAGTATTCCTACACTAAGACCCAGCCTGAACCCACAGATCACGATCCAACCCAGGTGGCAAGCCCCACAGTACGGAAGTCACGTTACAAGACATTATGACTACCCTAAATAACGTGCATGCCTCCCTGGATTCGCGTATAGGATCGATCTCTGTGGAACTCTCCTTGATCAGGGCGGACTTTCATAAAATGTCTACCAGAGTAACGGAGGTTGAAGCAACTACATCAAATCTCGCTAGCAAAACGGCCGCACTCAAAAAACAAGTGCGCCAACTTGAAGCTGACAACAAGATCATGACCGTCAAACTTGACGACCAAGGAGGACGCTCGAGATGTAATAATATTAGACTCATTGGCGTGCCAGAACAGCCGGGAGGTACAGCACTTGATCTACTAGTTGAGGACCTTATTAAGAACCAGCTCCAGCCACGTAGTCTCTCCAATTACTTTTCCGTCGAAAGGGCCCACCGTGTTCCTGGAGGGAGACACAAGCCAGGGCCCTCCCCCCCCCAGACCCATCCTGGCTCGCAGCTTCAACTTCCGAGATCGTGACGTGATCTTACAGACGGCACGTGTCGCCCCTCCGATACGCTTTGAGAACAGTACTGTAACAATCTTCCCGGATTACACGGCGGCTGTAACGAAGCAAAGACGAGCCTTTCTGGAGGTAAAGAAGGAGCTCCGGAATCATGAACTTAAATACGCAATGCTGTTCCCGGCAAAGCTGCGAGTTGAAGCCGAGGGCAAAACATGGTTCTTTACGACGCCGGAAGAGGCTCAAGAATGGCTGGAGGGATGGCGCCGGGCCTCCGGCTCCGGGCGCTCTAGCAGAACCTACAAGCAACGCCTGCCAGACAAAGCGTCAGAAGAGTCTAATGAGACAAGAGCACAGGGAAATTCACCACAAACAGGCGGAGGGGAGTGAGAAGTTTCGCACTAAAAGTGATATCCAGAGATGGTCCGAATGTTCGACAAACAGAGCGCAAAGGGAAGGACAAGACGAAAACCGTTTTTGTCGTGAAGGAACGACCCCCGCATCGTAGCAGTAAAGACAGTGGGGCAGCTGCCTCTCTACAGCTGACTCAGCACGCACAGAACCTCTGGTGCACGCTGCGAACAATATGATTGCTACAAGTACTGATGGGAAAATATTATTATGCCAATAGTGAATACTGTAGAAATGGGGGTGCTGGAGGGGCTTTCGGAGGACTCTACCCCCCCATCAAGGTACCGGGGAAGGTACTTAAGCACTCTGCGAAGTTGGGGAGGCGGGTAATTACATGTCCGTCGTGCAGGGAGGGGGGGGGCAGGAGGGAAATGTTATTTAGTTTATTGTTATTTCGTATACTATGTTTGCACCACTATACTGATTTCTACTACATACTCACAAGACATGACAGAGACGACAGGGTTGGTAGCTAACGAAACCGCCATGACAACGGTTTCCCCTGTAGATGGCTCCCACCTCTCTCTGCTTACATGGAACGTTAACGGGTTAGGCGACAAAATAAAGAGAGGGTTAATCCTGCAGTATCTCAAACGCCACGCGCCGGCGATAGCCTTGATCCAGGAAACCCATTTAGTGGGTTCTTCTTGTAAGGCCTTAGATAGATGGGGTTTCCAGATGGTGGTGCACTCTGAGTTTACTTCGGGCTCACGGGGAGTGGGTATTCTAATACGGAAACAATTCCCACTTGTTATTAAACAGACATGGAAAGACAACCAGGGACGATTTGCAGCCATCACCTGCCAATGGGAGGGGCGAGCATACAATATAGTCTCAGTATACATCCCTCCGGCACTTCACTCAGTAGCGCTCCCTGATCTCAGCACCTTCCTACTCACCCTCCCAGAAGGAGAACTTCTAATAGGTGGAGACTTCAATTCCATCCTTGATGGTAGGCTTGACCGTCAACCCCCTAGGGAGTCCAGCACCACACCCTCCCGCTTCGCGGAGTTCCTTGAGGCTATCGGCCTCGTGGATACGGGGCGTTTCCGCTACCCCTTAGGGCGACAGTACACCTTCCACTCTGGGGTACACAACAGCCTATCCAGGATAGATTACATACTCACGCTAGCGGACAGTTTGGGGAAGATACTAGAAATAACTCATCTACCTAGGGGTATTTCCGATCATTCCCCCGTTGTGCTTAAATACACACACCACACTGCAGCCCGGCAGCGGACCTTCCCAATACATCCCGGATTCCTCAAAAACCCTCAGATCAGGAAAGGCATAGCTGTCACAACGCAACATTTCCAGGAAAATGAACACTCGGTCGCCTCCCATGTAATTCTCTGGGAAGCTTACAAGACAGTTCTGCGGGGCCAGGCAATCTCACTAATCTCGGGCCATAAGAAAGACAAACGAAAACAGATCGAAGCTCTAGAACAAGAAGTGGCCCAAGCGGAACGACTGCACGCCCTAAACACCACTATAGCCACAGCTCAGGATCTCCGTTTGAAAAAACAAGCCTATAGGGAGTACGCATGGGAGGAAGCAAAGGCCAGGCTCATTGCCACACAACATAAAATCTATGAGGTGGGGGATAAGGCGGGGAGGCTGCTGGCCTGGCTAGACAAGCAGGAGCGAGCTAGCCGGTGGGTGGCGCAAATCCAAGTGGAGGGAGGGGAAGCCATAACTGACCCACACAATATAGTGAATGCTCTAGCGCAACACTATAGAAACGTTTACACATCGACCTCCTCTACTATGGTTGAAGAGGCACAAGCGTTCATAAAAGATATCCGAATGCCCACATTGACATCGGAGGAGGCCCAGACACTAGAAGTAGACCTCACAGCAGACAAACTATTACTAGCCATAGGAGCTATACAATCAGGGAAGGCATTGGGGCCCAATGGTATACCTATTGAACTCTACAAAAGTACGGCCAACATTATTACACCGCACCTATTAAATATGTATGAAGCCAGCCTAGAAGCAGGAGAGCTCCCTAGGGACCAGCGCACGGCGACCATAGTGGCTATACATAAACCCGGCAAGCCAGCCTGCGAATGTGCATCATACCGGCCTATATCTCTACTTAATGCAGAGGCCAAAATCCTAGCTAAAGCGCTGGCGGCAAGACTGACACCCCATCTCTGTACACTTATACACCCGGACCAATCAGGGTTTATGCCGGGTAGGAACACCGCCCTAAATCTGCGACGATTGCATAGTGTCATGGCTCATATGCCCACAATCCAAGAACCAGCAGCCATACTATCACTGGACGCGCGTATGGCCTTTGACACGGTGGAGTGGCCCTTCCTCTTTGCTGTCCTCAAGCATATGGGCTTCGGCCCCAAATTCTGTGCCTGGATCCAATTGCTCTACACTAAACCCCTACCACACGTAGCAGTAAATGGCCATGTCTCGGCGGACTTCCCCCTGGGGCGTGGCACACGTCAAGGTTGGGCGGAGGGCTGGGAAGACCGCATATCCTTATATGCAGACGACGTGCTCTTATACATGGTGTCCCCCAGGTGCTCCATCGACAGGCTCCTAGACATTTTTAAAATCTATGGCAAATATTCTGGTTACACTATCAATTGGGCAAAATCAATCCTCTATGTCCTACATGGGCCCCCACAGCAACTTCCCAGAGGGTGTAGTCTTCAATTTGCGGAGGGGTGCTTTAAAAACCTAGGAATTTACATTACACCACTACCCGGGGAATTAATGGAAAAAAACCTTCAGCCACCTCTGAAAAGACTCCATCAGGACGCGAAACATTGGCAATCCCTACCACTAACATTGCTCGGAAGAGCCGCACTTTTCAAAATGATGGCACTTCCCAGGTTCCTCTATGCCCTGCAGAATTCCCCATTTTTGGTCCCCCCCAACTATTTTAAGGCAATTGAGACGGAGGTGACCAACTTGCTTTGGGAGGGAAAACCAGCCCGCATAGCTATGCATAAATTGATAAAGGGATGGTATGATGGCGGCATCGCCCTCCCAAATATACAAACTTATTACTGGGCATCGCAACTGATCGTCATTAATCAGTGGCTTCACGTTCCGCAAACCGACCCAGCGTTCAGTGCAGACAGACACAGCTTGGGAGAGAGAGGAGTAATGAAAGCTCTTTATACTACGAAGCACAAACCACCGCTACTGGACCTACAGCACACACAGTCCAAATTTGGCAAATAGCCCTGAGGAAATTGGGATGGGACGGTGTTATAACGCAACTCACCCCGCTATGGGAAACACAAAGACTGGGCAGACTCAGGACTAGTAAAGGCTTCAGACGCTGGGACTCCATCGGAATCTCAACGGTAGGTGATTTATGGAGTAAAGGTGAAGTAGTCTCATTCGCCCACCTCCGAGATCAGTACGATCTAGCTTCCACGGAAATATTCAGATATACTCAAATTAGGCATGCACTGATGGCAGTTATTCCAGCAGGAACTACACTCCCTGAGGCCTCCCAATTGGAGGATAGGCTATTAACAGAATATATGGACAAGAAGGCTATTTCCCTCACCTATCGCAAAATCATCAATAATCAGCCAGATCCCACGAAATCTCTCCGCGAGAAGTGGCGGGCAGAGGTGGGGGACCTAGATGATACCGACTGGCAAGAGGCGTTCGCCTCTCCACGCGAAGTAGCAGTGTCCTCCAAATTAAGTTTAGCACAACTAAAAATATTACACCGCATATATTACACGAGAGTAACATTACACACGATAGGAAAGGCCGAGAATACATTCTGCTTGAGGCAATGCGGGACAGTGGGTACTTTCTACCACACGTTATGGGAGTGCCCAGTGATAGTGACCTACTGGGAAACAATTATGCGAACCATCACACAAGTTAGCGGAGTAACCGTCCTGCCGGAGCCCAGGAGATGTCTCTTAAATATCTGGGAGCCGACTGACCTCAACCAAACGGCCCAAGACTGGGCGACGCTGGGTAGGATGTTCGCCAAGCGAAACATAGCCAAACACTGGGGAGCCCAAACCTGCCCGACATACAGAGAGTGGTGTGGTGATATGGATGGCGCTATGGTGTCAGAAAGGGCGGTGTATATCCACCGAGGATGCCCCAAAAAGTGGCAACGAGTATGGGGACCGTGGAACGTATATAGGGGGAACATCTGCATCCCACCCCCAGCTGAGTCAGACATCAATTCGAGTTGATCCGAATGGAAATAGAACACTGGCAGCTGAAGTCGTCTATTGCAAATGTAATAACTGTATAGTCTCTAATTGATGATTGATTGTGTAACAAGAAGCAATATGTAATCATACGTTTTTGAATTTCATCTGTAATCAATAAAAAGAATTTACAAAAAAAAAAAAGTTTGTTTTGGTTGGCGTATACAGCCCGAACCACGACGACCCCCACTTTTATAACTCACTAGAGGCTACTCTAACGCCATGGGCGGGACTCCCACAGCTGTGGGGAGGAGATTTCAATTGCATACTTGACCCAGACATGGATAGATCCAGGGGCCAGCCCAGGCGTCCAGCAGCAGCGGCGTTGGCCATAGTAGACATCATGAGTAGAGGTAGCTTATTGGACATCTGGAGGCATCGATGTCCGTCTGTCAGGGGTTACACCCATTACTCCTCAGCCTTTGATACACACACTCGCATCGATTATTGGTTATTGTCCTGGAGCGCGAGTGCAAGGGTGGGAGCTTGTACACACCTCCCCAGAACATATTCCGACCATTCCCCAGTTTTATTAACGTTGGAATATAACCTACCCAAGGTCCCTGCATTTATTTGGCGATTTCCGCCATACTCACTTTTGGATGTGGTTTTTAAAGCAGACCTGACGAATAGTATAGGCTTTGTCCCAAAGTTCGCCACCATATGGGAAACATTTAAAGTATACATTAGGAGAGTAGTGATCTCTTCGCATGCGGGTGTCCTCCGGTCCATACGAGGCAGGCTAGTGACTCTAGAAAAAGAACTTGGGACTATAGAAAGGTCACTCACATCGGGTGAAGGGACCCACACCACAGCAGAGCTCAGGGAGAAACTAGCTGAATTCCAAGATATGGCAAATGACAAAATCAAGCACATGGGCAAGTATGCTACTGCTCGCTGTTATGGGGAGCAGGAGAGGCCAGGAGCCACACTATCTAGGATCCTGCGATCTCCGAGAGACTTAGATAAACTCACGGATCTGAAAAATGACAAAGGGCACACTTTGCGCACTCCTGAGGCAATCGCAGACCATTTCCGGGCTTATTACCAGGCGTTATATACATCACAGATACCGACTGACCACAGCGCGCTGGATGACTATTTATCGTATATTAAAATGCCATCGCTAGCGACGGAACATAGGGAACACCTGATGGCCCCTCTGGAAACAGCCAAAATCCAAGGAAGCCAAGGAAGCACTGGGTAGTATGGCGGCCGGCAAAGCCCCAGGAGCAGATGGATTGACAGTAGCGTTTTATAAAGTGTTTCAAGATTTACTGTTCCCTCATCTTAAAACGTTATATGAGGAAATGGCTGAGGCGGGGATGATGCCTCCCTCCTTGCGAAAGGCAGTGGTAGTGACGCTATTGAAGGCGGGCAAACAACCCACTCATTGTTCCTCAAACAGACCACTGTCCCTGTTGAACGTAGATACTAAAATCTATGCGAAAATTTTGGCCAACAGGTTGGCGCCTATATTGCCAGGGATTATTAGTCCAGAACAAGCGGCTTTGTTCCTAGCCAAAATCTCACACAAAACCTGAGAACGATATTCGGCGTAGTACAGAGACTGAATTCAAAAGTTAAGGCTGCAGCTGTATTCTTGATGCCGAAAAGGCCTTTGATTCTGTAGAATGGGGGTACATGTTCGCAGTCCTGCGCAAAATTGGGGTTGGAGAGGTTTTTCTACACCTGGTCTCTGTCCTATACAAATCACCCACTGCCAGAGTGAGAATTGGAAATGCTGTCTCGGAACCATTTAATATCACGCACGGCACCAGACAGGGATGCCCTTTATCTCCCATGTTATATGCTATTGTGGCGGAACCGCTAGCGTGTGCGATACGTGAATATCATTCCCACAGGGGGCTGGGGTTCCCAGGGTATACTCTGAACATCTCCACATATGCAGATGATACCTTATTGTATATTCGTAACCCTGACGAAAACCTCTCCCCCATATTACGTGAGGTGGTCCAATGTGGCGATATCTACTACCTCACACGCGTGGCAAATACTGCTACAGATGCAGGCAGGCACCATAATGTACTCACCAGAGATCCCTTTACACTGGTGCTTGTGGTTCCCATTGGAGAGGACGGGGGCAAAGCAAGCGCTGCGTACTGTAGGCATTCATAAGATGGGGGACTTCTTCAAAGATGGCTCGGTATGTAGTTGGGAAACACTACAGAGACCAGAACTGCAACCGGCGGGGATGGCACTATTTCACTTCTTTAGGGCACGGCATACTTGGCAGGCTCTATTCGAGGACGACATGATGGAACCCCAGGAGATGGGCGCCCTCACCACCCTTATTAAAACGAGTGCACCATTCAAGTTAATCACTAGGTTGTACTCCAGCATGCAGGACACGCGACGATCGAAAGTTCTGAAAGTTAGATTGGAGTGGCAGCGTGAATTAGGCAACCCTTTGAGTGACAAAGAGTGGCAATATTGCTGTGAATGTACTAGGACTGTTTCTCTAAATGGGAGACATAAGCTTATTCATTATAAATATTTGCAGAGCGCCTATTGTACGCTGGAGAGGCAATACAAATATGGGTTATCAGATAACTCCCAATGCCAAAGATGCGGGAGGGACGAAGCAGGCTTTTGGCATCTGGCTTGGCAGTGCCCCGGGATTCAGGCATACTGGGGTGTGGTGTTTCATGAGCTTGGAACCATCATAAGCGCGGAATTGGAGCCTGACCCTAAAATGGCATTGTTGGGATGGGACCTAAATGAAGACAAAGTGGCGCGCCCCTTGATAGCCATTGGTCTCCTATTAGCTAAGCGCCGAGTGGCAATGAGATGGGGTAGGGGCCCACTACCGACAATAAAAGAATGGCATGCAGATATGCTTTACTGCAACACACAAGCAGATGCATATAATGAATTACTCCCTCCTACCAGTCGCCCAAAGAGTTGCTGGGGTCCCTATCAAGCATATCTCCTCTTGAAGGATGCCAGTACAGGATCTGAGGGCAAGGAGTGCAACAGCGCAGATGTAATATCAGAACAGAGGAACACGGGTGGGGGCCATGCATAAGGGACAAAGTTTGCCAATGGCGTGGCAATTCATAATATTATTGTGGACAAACAGGGAGCCGGGATGGATCTATCATCAAATGCATTTTACAGTAGTGGAGCCAATCTTCACGCACTATAATGGGATTCGGAGGGTTTCAAGTGTGAAAAGTATGACTCTGTGTTCTTTTATCTTCTTTTTCCTGTTGGTCACTCTGCCCTGTAAACAAATGTATTTACTGTCATGTGCTGTCATGACTGGTTGCGATGTATTTGTATTGATTTTGAGCATTTAATAAAAACTTTAATTAAAAAAAATAATAATAATTACAATCTGTCTACCTTGCTGGCAGCAAAAAAGGAGCTGGGAGTGGGACAATGGGTAAATCTCACCGAGGCACTTGATAAAAGAGACATCAGGGCATTCTAGAAACTAGTTGTCGAAGGTACATGTGCTGTTGATGACCATCTGGAAGCTGTAGTACAGCCGGAAAAGTGGGTAACCCACTTCACGACACTATATAGGACGGAGGTGGACAGATTTAGGGGCCATATGAACTTGTAGCTGATTCTATACACACTGAATTTCCGACCCATGCACCAAGCGAGGCTTGTTCATTTAGGGATTCCACCTATTTCTCCCTAAGCGAAACTGAGTATGCCCTTAAACAAATTTAAAAAGGCAAGGTGCCGGGTCCGGATGGTATTCTGGGTGATTTGCTTTTATCTAAACCCGAGGTCTGGGTCCCTTACCATAATCAATTAAGTAATGCCATTATGGGTGGCAGTAAAATACCACCGTAATGGTAGAGCACCACTATTGTTCCAATTTATAAAAAAGGGGCTAGGGACAAACCATCAAATTATAGGCCTATCCGCTTACTGGATACAAGCCAAAAGATATTTTCTAGACAGATACTAGCCAGGCTGCATACATGGCTTGCTGACAATCACGTCCTCGAAGATGCCCAGGCAGAGTTCAGGAAAAAAACACAAGCACCATAGACCAGGCCTTCCGCTTTAACGTGCTGTGTTGGAAGTACGTAACCTTAAAGAAAGATCATTTATATGTTGCTTTCATTGACCTTCGATCAGCCTTCGATCTAGTCGCTAGGGATCTGCTATGGAGGGTCTTGGGTAATTATGTAATGCTTACGAACCTACTCTGGAATCTCAGAGTATTACATACTGATACTTATGCACAAGTAAGGTGCAATAATACCGGTGATCTCACAGATAAGATTCCCATGAGAAGGGGCGTCAAACAGGGCTGTGTGCTGGCCCCAACCCTATTCAGTATGTTTATCATTGGTGCTGTGAATTGGGTCTCTGCAATCAAACATGATGCCCCAAAACTTGCTGGCACACCGGTCCCGATCTTAATGTTCGCAAGATGACACCTTACTCATCTCCAGAACCTCGATTGGTCTTCAGAAGGAACTGGACTCATTAATGCAAAAATAGAGACCTACAAATAAATCCCAATAAATCTAAATTCATGGGGATTAACCCCCATAAAACCTTTAGAGGCAAAATGAGAATAGAAGGAGCACTGATAGAAAAGACGACTCAATTTGATTACCTGGGTATTAGAATGTCAGACTCTCTAAAATGGGGGAAGCAAATTGATAAAAGCAAGGGCGGTCTCCATCAGCATGCACTTTTAATTAGTAGGAAGCATGAGTCGACTGCTGTTGGCCCTGAAAATCTATTTAGCCACAGCAGTGTTGGCTGCCCTCTATGGACCAGAGATCTGGTGGTACACAGATGCATCTATATTAACCATTGAGAAGAATACATTTATTTAAGGTCTTTTTAATTTGCCGGAAAGCGCACCATTGGTGCCGCTAAGATATGATCTAGCCCTCAATCCCATCCATCTTGTATCCCTTTTTAAACCACTGTTATGCTGGGTGAGGATATGGGCCACCCCAGAACTAACCATCTATAGAGAGGCACTAAGGGATCTGATGAACTGTGACACAACAACCGTATCCCTTGGGAAAAACATGTTAAAAAGCAGCTTGAATCACTTAATTTAGGAAACTTGTGGGCTACTCTGGATGAAGTTACCAAAGGTGATAAGCTGCTATTAAACAAAAATGATTGGGAAAGTGACCTGACCAGAATCTGGCCTGAGCATAAGGAGAGCTCCCCAACAGGGCAATTTCTACTTCATAAATGCTCGCCAAGTTTTGAGCCCTACATGGATAGGATATATCCAGCAGGGGTGAAACGAGTGTACGTACAGTTCCGACTCTGCATCCTACCCCTAAGAAGCCTTACCTCTAGATGGTGTAAAATGAATGGTGATCTGGAGAGTTGTCCCTTTTGTCCGCTAATAAAGGAAACCGGTTCATTTCCTGCTATTTTGTCGCAGATATTCCATTCTACTGAAAAAATTGATTTTAGCATGGTGCAAAGAAAAGGGAGTAAGGCACTACTGGGAGGCAATGCGTATTATGAAAAGTGATACGAACGAGCCGTTAGTATTTGCCGCTGCACGATTTTCAATGGGAGGCTTGGACAACACACATGAAAAGTTTAATATCTGTGAACCTGTAATTATCATTGCTGCTATGTAAATATAGGACATGATTTTATGAACACAGCATCATCAGCTAAAATAGTTTTATGAATAGCTTCTAAGCGGTTTTCTTAATATAATACCTTTTATTATTTTGTAACACTTTTTGTTCGTAGAATAGGATACTACTGTTGACAGTTAGCATGAAGGGGAGAATACCTTTGTTATTTGTTTTAGATAGGGTAGACTGGGCTATGTAACAAGGCTGACCACATATTGGCATGAAATCAGGCCATTACGGTGGTTCATGTTGATAGTGGTAATTGTTTCCCCCGAGGTATTCCATCATGCCCATCCTATGGATTACATGCTACTATGATTTTTTTTATGCATTCTTCTTCCTTTTTATTCCTATTAAGTCTTATCATCATGATGTATTTACTGTAATTGCACTTTAATGGTCTCTGGACCTAAATAAAGTATATACTACTACTTTGAATACATATTAAAGTTCAACTATTTCCTGGTGCACCTTCCTGTGTGTTATAATCGTGGATCTGCTGGACAGTGGCACTAAAAAGCGGCTGGTGTCGGAATAATTATACACAGAACATTACATATTATGCAAATTATAACTGAAGTACGATTTGTCTAGTCCGCTGTTGTTCCATATTGTTTTCTACAATATAAGGTCCAGTCAAGGTCTCAGTATATTATTCCCTTGCTCAACCCTTTGTAGCTGGCTGCGAGCAGGCAGGCTTAACTTAGGAGACAGGTGTGTAAAGCATTTAAAAACGCCAATACATTAAATTACCAATTAATAATTTATAAACATAGGGAATATTTTTTTGATTGAAATGACACCAAAATGACAAAAAGCAAATGTAGGGAACTGGAGATATGAATTTTTAAATCATAAACACTTTCTAGTGCTTAAAAGCTAAAAACGCCAACTTGGGACATCTGGTTGTGCTAGACCAGGACAAAGTCAAAGTCTCAGTCCGACCGTGATGGAGCACAGGTTGGATGCAATGAGTAGTAGGGCCCAGTCAAGCTTTTTACCTTCTAACGTAGTCACTTTTTTGGAGCTTTTTCTCTTGATGTCAAGTGGGTTTCCTCAGCAGGCCGGGTTTGGGTTCAACAACGGCGGCTTGCTTCAGCGGGATGCCTCGGTCGATTCCTGGAAGTCTCGTCGATGACCAAGAACTCCGGAGCTTCAGCGGGGCAAACCTGTATTTCATGCCGGGTCGCGGTTCGACGTCGCTGGCTTGACTCTCGACGACGGGTCGATCAACTAATGAAGCTTTTTAGCAAAAAATCTCTAAATTATCTCAAACTTCTGGATCTTATTTGTCCTTTTGGGGTTCCAAAGTGTCCACAACACCAATCCAAGGTTCCAGAATCTCCGAGTTGTTCCTTGGGACGTTGGGACTACAATTCCCACAATGCACCTGGCCAAACCATTAAAAGTGCTGTTGATGGTGGTTTGGCTGTTACCTGTTTACTGGTAGCATTTGCTGGTGTTGTAGCTCCCCATGGCTTTTGCAGTTTCGGTGTCGTCCTTTAGCTTTCTAACATTGTATCTACCTGCAAGCCAAATTGATGTTCTCCATTAAAAGGTAGGCCGATAAGGTGCTTCTGAACTTCTGGCCAGAATTAAGGCACCCTTAACCATACATGTGTGCAAAGAAGGACACTTGTATTTGTCAGCAGCATCTAGGGAACATCTGGTGTCTGCGGGGAACAGTGGGAACACCGCGGTCTGAACCACACGTGTTTCGACTATGCAAGCTCGACCGCACTTGCCTTATACACGCATATGCCGGAACCACGCATATGCCGGAACCACAAATATGAGTGGTTAAGGCAGTGCGTGGTCTAGCTGCTGGAAGATGGAAACAGAAAGATGCTGCGGTGAGGTAAGTGGGGCCGGGGGGTAGTTTTTAGGGCTAGGGAGGGGGTCAGGGTAGGTTTTAGGGCAGTGGAAGGGGTTGGGGTAGTTTAAGGGACAGCGCGGGCGGGGTAGTGTAGTGTACCTTACATGGCAGGGTTTTAGGCCTTAGGGCAGTGGGAGGGGAATGGGTAGGTGGGTTCGTTTTTAATGCGGGTGGGGGGTAGGGTAGGTTTTAGGGCAGTGGAAGGGATTGGGGTAGTTTAAGGGACAGTGGGTTGGGGCAGTGTTCCTTACGGGGCAGGGTTTTAGGCCTTAGGGCAGTGGGAGGGGAAAGGGTAGTTGGGTTAGTTTTTAGGGCAGGTGGGGGTGGTCGGGGTAGGTTTTAGGGCAGTGGAAGGGGTTTGGGTAGTTTAAGGGACAGTGAAAGGGTATGGGGGTTGGGGTACTGTACATAAAGGGGCAGGGTTTTAGGCCTTAGGGCAGTGGGAGGGGAATGGGTAGATGGGGTCGTTTTTAGGGCTGAGGGGGTCGGGATAGGTTTTAGGGCAGTGGAAGGGGTTGGGGTAGTTTAAGGGACAGCACGAGGGTGGCGGGGGGCGTGATAGTTGCGACCTTAGCCACACATACCCCTTTACCATTCATGCCTATACCACGAAATTTCGTGGTAAAGGAATGCGTGGTTAAGACGCATTCGTGATTTGGGCTTCGTGGTAGAGGCACGCTTGGCTTCTATCATACAACCGGTGTCTGCATTGGAAACTGTCTTTCCTTTCTGAACAATTTCCTTGTTTTTTAGGTTGAGCCTAAGGGCAGCGCGCATGAGCTGCTCGCTCTGTGATGCATGCTGTATTAGGGTATGTTCTTGAGGCGTCTCCCACTCTCCGCCCATATTTGTCATAGGCTTATGTCATTGCCCTTCATAAATTCTGGCTTCTGATTCGTAAGTAGGCTTGTTAGTCCCTCCTTGGAACCGCCTTGTCTCCGTTTGTTACCGCCCATAAGGACTGGACCTTTTACTTGGCTTGTCACACGGTCTGCGTTATCTAGTGGGTGAGCACTATTTTCTTGAATCGTCTTTACCTATTCCACCCACACAACGCCGCAGCCCGCTTTTACATTTTGGTTACGTTTTTGTTTGTAATTTGCAGCGCGGTCCGCTTTAGCAACCACGCTGCTTTATTTATTTAATTGGCAGCGCCAGTCGCTTTTACATTGTTATGTAATTTTTTGTGATTTGCAACGCGGTCCGCTTTCACTTTAGCGGCTGGGCAGCTTTATTTATTTAATATACAATTCGGTCCGCTTTCGCTTAGGCGGCCGCGCTTCTTTATTTAATTAATTTATAGTGCGGTAACAGCCTGCTATCTAACGCGGTTCCACTCATATGTGCCTCCTTTAAGTGAATGTTAAGCCTAGTTTAGGGGGTTGTTATCAACAGTCGACCGCTTCCCTTAGCCGCAGGTTGCGGTGCATTTTGGGAATGCAGCGTCGTTTGAGCTGGAGGGGTAAACACATTGCATCCCGCTGGTCTGCCCGAAGACGCCCCAGGGCTGGCACGTGGTTGATGTCTTGCACACATGGCGCAGTGCACGATTTTACGATATGAATTTATTTAGCGAGCAGAGGCTCTCTTCTTGGATTCCTTCTTTGTTTGGTGCTTTTCTTTTGAAGGGCGATTTTATACAAAGCACCTGTTGTTTCTGCAGTGAAACTGCAGAAAGTGCACTGCTGCGTGAAGAGACGTAGCGAGAGCCCATCGAGGGACGTCAAAACCATTTTTATTTCAGGAACACAGTGGACAACTGAAGTCGACGATTTTAAGTATTGCCAGTTCATCTCCACATTTACCTTGCGATATCAGTTAATGCACAACACTTTACAGAGAGACACTGTGCTTAGTTAAAAGTCGTCGTCTAAAAAGGCAGCGCATGCCTGCAAGCCAGTCATAGTTCTTTGCAAAGCGCTTTAATAGATAAATATGCACATAGAAACGAAAACTGTTTTTTTTCTTAAAAGCGATACGCACAGACTTGGAAAGCCCGAAAGCGCCTATCGTGGACAACTAAAACTCACAGAAAGTGCAACAAGCATTTGCAATGCAATAGGTCTCGCATTTACGCGACTTTGAGCTATTGACATTGCAAATAACAATGCCTTTTAATTTTGTTTTCGTTTTAAAAACATAAATAAAAGGCATTGTCATTTACAATGCAAATAGCTTAAACTTGCGAACAGCGAGACCTATTGCATTGCAAATGCTTGTTTGCAATTTGGGACCACTAGTTTTCCACAACGATTTGCAGTGGCCAGAAGCTAATGGGTGCAGCTTTATAAAACTCATAATAAATTAAAGATTTTTCAGCCAACAGCACTAGGTATGCATGGACTTGTAGTTTCACTTTTCCAATGATAAATATGCGTCATATATTTGGGCCTACAAATCCCAGCATGCCTAGTGCAGGTGGATTAAAAACCAGGCTTGGCCTATAGTCACCCTCATGATATGATACCTGTAACTTAGCTTAAGTTGTCTCTAAGTTACACCTAAAAAATGGAAACTGGAAATCACTTCCTTAGGCTTATACCTAGATCCGCAGACAAGCCCACCACACAAGACAGTAAGCCATTCCATTTGGAATCCAAGCAAGTCCGTGCTTTATCTTGGACTGGGAGGGTTCCTTCACCAACTCAAACACTGGGCATTCTTTGACAGGCATTCGAAGTCCCGGCTTCCTTTCAAAAACTCTTCTAGTTCGTTCAATCATGCTTAAACAAACGTCCCACTGCTCATTAATATAATATTTAATAATTTAGGAGGAAGGGAAAACAATGCAGCACCTACGGACAAAAGTCAATAGTGCATGCTGAATTCTAGTGCACACCTCTCCCCCCCCCTTCCCACACACACACACACACACACACACAGAGGACTTACCGCCTTCGTTGGTCCCCAGCTTTCCCCTCTCGGGGCATGAAGGACACGCACAAACTCTTACCACAGCACGTGTGAGAGCAACACGCACACGCATCCAGCCAGCACTGCACAGCTCTGTCCTATAAGTGGACAGCCTCGGGCCATACATACCAGTCTCAACATTCAGCAGTAAAGCTCAGACAGAACATTGCAAAAGCGTCTACAACAGCACCAATGTACCACGTGCTGGGCATCTCTTGTGCTCACAACAGCACGCTCCGCCAGGACACACCATGCAGGACCCTACAACGGGGCACCTTAGGACAGAACTTTATACAAAATTCCACAGTACCTCTTTCTTCTCACGGGCACTTCACGGTTTCCATCAGCGAAGGAAAACAAGTTTTATCTCCCACAAAAGAAAGGAGTAAGCACCTTTTCAATCACAAGGCAGGAGAATCCACTGCAGAGACCCAATTCCTTAATCTTCTTCTAGCTGGTCTGTTATCCAACACATACGTTCCTGAGCCCCTCTGGGGCCTGTAGCTCACAGCTGTAAATAAAACACCCTCTCTGCATAAATAGGAAAAGCATTGTCTCAAAGAAATCTCGTCAGAGGTTGGCTGCCCCTGCCGCTGCATTGTACCGTCGCCGCCAGTAGAGGCGTCGCAGACTAAAGGCTCGCGTGCGCACGTGCAGGCGCGTTAACTGCGCATTGGGGGGGAGGGTGGGGGGAGGGAGCAGACCACAACTCGGTACTTGTGTGTAAAAGGCCGCTTTATTGAAACAGGTGCGCATAACATATACATTCCTCGGCAACCGCCTTACAAAACTAAACCTCACTAAATAACCATGTACCTGACCCTTGACCCCCGCCCCCTCCCCTAAAATTTTCTTTGTCCCCGCCCCCACCCCTACATTACAACCTTACCAAATATACAACAATGCAACACAATAATAACCCTTTAACAACCAACCCTCCGTTAAACAACTTCCCCCGCCTGCTTTTTTACCGTCGTCAAACCCCGCTCATGCGTAACCTAATATAACTTAACTTGCCTACCCTTCCCATGTCGATAACCCAATTCCAACAATAACCAAAACCTCCGTCAACCCTGGAAAACTTCAAATAACCCCCGCACTGCACCTGTTCCAAGCGACAATACATAGCCATATCCCTGCACACCTGTCCCAAACAAAAGCCGCCTAAAGCCAAAAAACTCCTAAAGGAAAAAAAAACCAAAAACCATAAAACAGGGCGGGTGGGCGGGAAAAAACTCGTCCCACACCTACGCTCCCAGCCACCAGGTCACCAAACCTAAAATGGTGGCCGGGAGCGGGAGCCCAATCCCTTTATGATTGGGCTCCATTTGGCCTACAAAAATTTGTAGCCCAAAAATAAAATGGCCGAGCCGGCCCTGACTCCCCCCACCCCCAGCCCCTCCCAAACTGCCCGGGGGGGGGGACCTCCCTGCGGTCGGCCACTCCCCCAAGCCCCCCTTGGGAGGGAGGGGGGGGGGGGAGGGAGCAGACCACAACTCGGTACTTGTGTGTAAAAGGCCGCTTTATTGAAACAGGTGCGCATAACATATACATTCCTCGGCAACCGCCTTACAAAACTAAACCTCACTAAATAACCATGTACCTGACCCTTGACCCCCGCCCCCTCCCCATAAATTTTCTTTGTCCCCGCCCCCACCCCTACATTACAACCTTACCAAATATACAACAATGCAACACAATAATAACCCTTTAACAACCAACCCTCCGTTAAACAACTTCCCCCGCCTGCTTTTTTACCGTCGTCAAACCCCGCTCATGCGTAACCTAATATAACTTAACTTGCCTACCCTTCCCATGTCGATAACCCAATTCCAACAATAACCAAAACCTCCGTCAACCCTGGAAAACTTCAAATAACCCCCGCCACCCAGAAAGCAGGGGGTGACTGAAACTACCCCTCCTTTCTGCCCCCCCCCCAACTAGTCTGGCCGCTGACCTTCTACCCGGAATGCGCCTGCACTTTAAAACACCTTGCCAACACCTCCCTAATCTCCAATAAATAGAGGTCCATAACAATCCGGGATAGATGCACCCCATCATCCCTGAAAAATTCCGCTGCCTCAAAACGTAGATCCTTATGTGTGATTCTTCCAAAACCAAGGTGCCGACAAAACCGCGACATTTCAGAGTTCACCTTCCTCCTAGCCCTGTCAATGGCCCTCGGGTTCAAAGCCCCCCTCCACACTCTGCGCGGAACCAACTCTGTCCACAACACGTGGCACCCTGCCCATTGCTCTTTTACAGTCGACAAGACCTTCTTCATGGCCCTCATCAACACCACTCCCTTAACTTCGCACAAATCATTCTCACCCAGGTGAATCACCAACACGTCCGGGCAGCGCCCCTGCACCATCCATCTATTCAGGCACGGTAACAATTCCTTCCACCGCATCCCACCTTTCCCTTTCCAAACAATGTTAAACAACCGTTCGTTAAACCCCAACATTTCCCCAAAATAGCACCGGCATGCCTGGACCTGTGCCCATTTGATAAAAGAGTGCCCCACGATCCAAATGGTCATTTCTTTCGCCTGGGGCCCGGCCACCGAACCTGTAACAAGAAAAAAGGGTGAGGCTCAAACCAAAGAGGATGACGCGTGCGCCTCCCCGCATTATGCCTTACGTAGCGACGGTAACAATCTGACGACCAGCGCCCCAACCGCATTATGTCCCCCTGGCCCAGCCCCTGTTATAGGCCTCCGTTGCGGCCCCGATCCTGAACGAGTGCGTCCCATACTCCGCCCCGTCTACCCCCATGCTGCACAAGGCCCTCCTCAACACCATCCTCAGCTGGTAATCTGTAACCCTCTTCCCATTAGCATGTTGGAAAACCGGCGCCGGCCCCGCACCCTGTGACAGAGTATGCCAACGTCGCGCCCAATTTAGGGGGCACGTTGCGGCCGGCACCGCCGCTTGGAGCCGAACCCCTTTGCCCAAACCCCTCTGATCCGTTTTGGAACTGGCCAACCAAACATGTACCCCCTCATCCCCTATGGCCACGTCGTTCCACCGCACCCCCTTTTTTACGTTGTTGCCCAGAAGCTCTGACACCCGAAATGCCCCGAAGAACATCCATACCATAAGAGTCGAGAAAAGACAGGCCTCAAAATCATCCTTGCAGACTGCCGGCAAAGCCTCAAGTATTCGCGACAGCTTCTGCCAGGTGAGGGGCTACGCGCCGCACTCTCCCCCCTCTCACGCGCCCAACCTTCCAACATCCTCCTACCCATTTCCCCTGCCGTCGGACTGTATCCCCATACTAGCTTCCCCATGAAGGCAATGCCCGCCAGCTTTCCCGCAATGGTCACTTTCGAGAGGCCCTTACCAATGAGTGCCAGAATGAACTGAATTACATCTTCCGCCCGACGCCAGACCTCAGTCCGCTTACAAGCCCCTGACGCCAAGAAATCCCGCCAGGCCAGATTGTATGCTGCCCATATAGAGGCCGCCAGCGAGCCTACCACCAGTTGTAGCACCCTACGTTGCCTACATACCAGAGATGATCCGGCATTGGGGTCGGCGTCCTGTCCGCCTCCTTGGCGAGCCCACGGAATCTCCCCCACTGCGAACGAGACAAAGCATCAGCTATGTCATTGTCCACACCTGGTATATGCAACGCCCTGAAAGCAATGTCATGACGGAGGCATCCAAGCACAAAAACCCGCAACAACTTCAGCATCTGGTCGTCTCTGGCGGACTGTCTGTTAATGACCTCCACCACCGCCATGTTGTCCACTCGAAACAATACTTTCTTATGTGCCAACTCTTTTCCCCACAGTGTCAATGCCACTAGTAACGGGAAGAACTCCAGGAAGGCTATGCTCCTCCCCCATTTTTCCACTGCTGTGGCCACTGCTCAGCGCACCACCTGCCCTGCCAGTAAAGGCCAAAGCCTGCCCCACCTGCTGCATCGGAAAAGATCTGCACGTCCCACTGGACGTCCTCTTCTCGGGCCAATGGCACCCCATTGAAGGACTGCAGAAAGACTGACCACATGCGCAAATCCTCCTTCACCCCTGCTGATAAGCGAACATGGTGGTGAGGTAAATGCTGACCTGCCAGCGCCCGTCCCAACCGCCTGCAAAATGTCCTCCCTGCTCTGACCACCCTGCAAGCAAAGTTAAGATGACCTAGGAGCACCTGTATGTCCTTCACTGTCACCTTCCGTTTAGACAGCATTCCGTCCAACAATTGCAATATTCTTACTCTCTTGTCCTCTGGCAAGCGAGCCCGCATTGCCACTGAGTCAATCTCAATTCCCAAGAAGGACATAGTCGTGCAAGGACCCATTGTCTTCTCGGGTGCTAGCGGCACCCCCATGTCACTCATGAGCTCATGGAAGGTGTCCAGGGCTGCCTGGCACTCCGTGGAGCCCGGTGAACCGACAAAGAAAAAGTCGTCCAGGTAGTGAGTCACCAATGTGTGACCTGTGCGCTGCGTGAAGTACCACTGCAGAAATGTGCTAAAGCATTCAAACAACGCACAGGACATAGAACAACCCATCGGCAAAGCTTTGTCCACGTACCATTTTCCCTCAAAATGGATACCCAGCAGATCCCAATCATCTGGATGGACTGGAAGCAACCGAAAAGCCGACTTAATGTCACACTTTGCCATCCCTGCAGTCGCGCCCGCGGTCACCACTAGTGACATGGCCACGTCAACTGAGGAATAAGAAACTGAGGCCGCCTCCTCATCAATGAAGTCGTTAACTGATGACCCCTCAGGCCAAGAAAGGTGCTGAATCAACCTGTATTGTCCCTCCTCCTTTTTGGGCACCACCCCGATCGGTGATATGATCAGGTTTTCCATTGGCCAATCGTCGAACGGGCCCGCCATTCTCCCTTCGCGCACCTCCTTGTTCAGTTTCTCTTGTACCACCCCCCTATGTTCCTTTGCCGACTTAAAGTTGTCCGCCCACCTTCTCTGTCGTGGACCCCGATAGCCCAAATGAAACCCCCACTGAAACCCCTCAATCAAAACCTTGCCTGCTCCTTGGTCCCCATACCCCCGCAGGCCCTCCACCAGTTTCGCTAGTCTAACTGGCGTAGGAGCTTTTGGGCCCAGTGCCCTGCAGCCCCTTGCCCCCTATTGCTCTGGAATTGCTGTGAGGGGCCAGGGGTGCTGTTACCTGACTGCTGCCATTGCTGGTTTCCCTGTGGTTTGACGCCCCAACAGTTAACCAGGGGGTGGCGCTTCCCACACTTGGAACACTCATGCCGAAACTTGCAGTACTCCCTGGTGCATAGGCCCTTATTAAAATCCCAGCACGCTCCTGTCCCTGTTTGCGGCGTCCCTGCGCCTCCCACCCCTCCCCGGGTGGGCTTCCCCTGAAAGGGCCGGTACACCAATGGCAGCCCGCTAGCTGTGAACACTGTCTTACCACCGGTGGCAGACCCCATGGTGTGTTGCCACAAATCCGTGTCCAGTTCCCCCATTTGGCCTCGGAGTCCCATGCCATGCGTGCCCTAAACTCCTCATCATATTGCACCCAAGCATATCCGCCCCCTGTAATCTGTGCCTTTCGAATCACATCCATATATTTAAACAGGGCTACGCAGCGCTCAGGAAACCTTTCGCAGTATACACTGGCGTAAATCAAAAATGCTGCCGTCCAATTCTCTATAGTCACCGGCACCTTAGGCCTTTTGGCAAGCTCATATTCTTCCTCCTTAGAACCCTCTTTGGACCGCACCTCCCTGTGTAAGAGCTTCAACAATTCCACGTATTCCCCTTTCCAAATACGTTCCTTGGTAGCCAGCATTAAATGCGCCCCCAGAGGTTTCGTCACACCCATATATGGCAATTTCTTAATCTTCAATTCCTTGCTCTGTAAGGGCTCCTTGCCCCCCCTGCCGTCCCTGTATTAGTCCCGCTCACCCCCTTTTCTCCCTGCGCTGCGCCCACCTCCTCTGGCCCTACCCCGGTGTCCTTCACATACGTTCCTCTGTGCAGTCTCCCGTCTCTCAACCCCCCACCCCCTTCCACCCCCGTCCCCACAGACACCATTTTTGGTTTGGCCTGTGCTTTACCACACTCACCTGGCTCTAAGGAGGGTGCCCTGACCGGCGCCGACCACCTAGCCACTGCCTCCGCATGATCCACTGGCTGAGGAGCCCTCACCAAGGGGCCGCGCTCTCTCCTGGATCCAGATGCCCCTGCTTTCTTGTGCGGCGCCACCGCCGGTGCCTGTAAAATACTATGACACACATGAGAGGGCCCCCCCTCCTCATCCTCCCTCCATTCCCCTTCTTCAGGGGTATCCTCGTCATAATCGAGCACCACGGGCTCCTCCCCTTGGAGCAGCCCCGGCTCAAACTCCACACACCGGGCCTTACCGGGCCCCCCTCTCCCAGTGCTGGCCATAACGGCCCCCTTCTGTAATCCATGCGGGGGAGCCGACTGTACTCGCCGGTACTCCCCCCTGCGTTGACCTCTGTCCAAATCCCTTTCCGCGGATACGGCCGACCAACGTGTTGCGCTTGTCGTTGGGGCCAGCGAGGTCGTGCATGACCTTCGTGTGTTGGCCGCGACGGGATCCCCCGCCGGTACGGGTTGCGCCGTGCAGGGCTCTACCCTCCCTTCATCTCGGCGCACGTGGGCCGCACCCTGCCCTACCGAGTCCGCAACACTGCAACGCTCCCTGACCTGCAAAGCAAAAGTTTGGACTGATGTGCTGGGACCCTCACTTCTGCCTGGCACCCCCTCACCCCGCATCCCAGCCGCGCCCTCTCCCGCTCGCCTGTCGCTGTCCTGTCCTAACTGGCCAGGCCGCTCCGGAAGGGGGGGTCCCCCCCTTCCTCGTCCCCACTCCAGTCCAACATCGCCTGCCCCACCGCGGAGGAGGGCCCCCAGCCCCGGCCCACACTCCCCCCCCCCTGTCGGCCCCTCCGAACCCCCCCGAGGTTCCCCTCCGGGCCCCACCCTTCCCGCTGGCCTGCCAAACCCACTCGCCCCCCCGCGCCCCGGCGCGTGATGGCCTCCTGGCCGGGCCCCGGCCCGGACCCCCTCCGCCCATGCCGGGAATATATCCAAACCCTCCCAAGCCTGGACCGTCCCCGCCGGCTCCAACTCCCCCAAAACTGCCCCCCCCCCTCCGCCAGGGAAGTTCCCCAACCTCCCCTCCAGCATGCTCCCCCTCCCACCTGGGAGACCCCTCCCCCCCCCGCCCCACTGCGGAAACGCCCTATCTGCCTCGTAGGCCCTGGTGGGAAACCCGCCCTGCCAGTTCCCCCACCCTCCCACCTGTGCCCATTCCCCTTCCCCCAGGGAGCTCCCCACCACAGACAACCCCTCCCCCGCAGCGAGCCATGCGGAGAAAATAACAGTGGGCTGAGATTAGGCCCCCCAACGACCTCCTCCTCTTCGAAACCGGCTAGCAGGGCTTCCCCCCCCGCCCTCCCGCCGAGTTGTATAACCGCCCCCCAGATACTGCCGGCGAGCCCGCAGACGACAACAACACCCCCTCCCCCCGCGCTGCCGACTCTCCCCTCACTGGCCTGAGCAAGCGCGAGGGCAGGGAAAGAAGGCCCGCCCCTCCCCACTACCGGTGCCCACTGACACCAAATTTGCTGAAGCTGGACCCCCGGCCCGCCCAGCCTCACCCGCTGCCTCATCCGCCCCCAGGAACTGCAGCGCGGAAAAACTCCGCTTGCCGCCTCGCCCTCCCTTCTGCTTCCCCCGCGCCGCGGGCGCACTCACTGCCCTCTTCCGGGGCCCATGCGCCGGGAGAGGTTCTACATCGCAGATGGACACTCCGCCCGCCCTGCCGCACCTCCGCCCCCTCGCACCAGCCCGCCCAACCCTCCCGACGTTCCCCCCGTTCCGAACAGCATCGCCGTAGACGGGGCCGCTTTCTTCTCACGCGGGCGGCCCCTCACACTTACCGGTGATGTCCGGCGACGTTTGGGAGACTGGCAGGCGGCCACCGCCGCCGCTACCCCCGCCGAGGCCTGTCGCGCAGGGCGCGCTGGCCCGGTCCCCGCGCCGATGACGAGGTCCATCCGGCCCGCCTCACTCAGGAGCCGGAGGGCCTCTAACACCCGGTAATCTTCTTGCGCCATCTCTCCTAAACTCTAACCTGCACTACAAATTCAATACTCCTAAAAACTAAAAAACTCGTCCCACACCTACGCTCCCAGCCACCAGGTCACCAAACCTAAAATGGTGGCCGGGAGCGGGAGCCCAATCCCTTTATGATTGGGCTCCATTTGGGCTACAAAAATTTGTAGCCCAAAAATAAAATGGCCGAGCCGGCCCTGACTTCCCCCACCCCCAGCCCCTCCCAAACTGCCCGGGGGGGGACCTCCCTGCGGTCGGCCACTCCCCCCAAGCCCCCCTTGTGTGGATATAGGGTGAATGAACGTGCACGAGGTGACCTCGGCGGCATTTATAGCCTCGCTGCAGGCTACCTCACAGCAGGTCTCAGACTAGACACGAGAGATTGTTACCGGCAATGGAGCACCCGCAGGTCACGGCCTCCTGGAAGGAAGGGGTGTCGAGGGAGCTAAACAAGACACGAGCTGCATGGTTTATGGCCCCACTCTTCAGATGATTCTCACTTAAAAATGGCATCAATTGACCCCATTTCATACCACCTTTGCCCCACCAATTGATCTTAAAGCCAAGGTTCTGTCCATAATGATTTCTTTCGGCTTGCTTTGCTGCCCATTTTATAAATGAATGTCCAACAATCCAGACGTTTGCCATGGACGCATGTGGGCTCAATTGATTACCTAAAAAGAGAAAATTGTTAGAAACGCAGTAAAAATTTATAAATCCTCTAACTCTCTAACATATTTTAAACAACAATTGGAAGACCAGAGTCCCAAACTTTTTTATTGTTTTAATGAAAAACCTCTTCTTACTGCCTCCGAGGCGGCACCAATTCTAAAGGAATGAGTACCAAAATCGTTAGGATTATAACCCAACAGGCTTAATGTTTTCCTAAAAACTGTTAAAATCTGTGATGCTTTTAACCCCTTCGCTGCTAGGCCTTTTTCCCCCCCTGTGCCAAGCCTTTTTTTGGCTATTTGGGGTAGTTTGCGCTTATGCCCCTGTACCTTTTTGACCACATAAGGTATCCATGCCAAATTTGCGTCCTTTTCTTCCAACATCAACATTTTGAAAAATGGGGAAAAAAGGGCTACAGATGAAAGCGTCTGGTTTTTTCCCTGCAAATGGTATCAACAAATGGGTTGTGGGGCTGAAATCACCATTTTCTCAGCTTTCAGGGACAAGCAGACTTTTGTCAGAAAACCAACATATTTTACACAGTTTTGGGATATAGCCTATTTTTGCTATTTTTTGTGCTTTCAACCTCCTTCCAGTTAATGGTAGAAATGGGTATGAAAGCAATAATGGATTCTGGAAAGCTATACATTTTAGAAAAGTAGACAAAATTCTGAATTCAGCAAGGGGTCATTTGTGTAGATCCTTCAAGGTTTCTTTATAGAAACTAACAGTTGAACATAGGAAAAAGTGAAAATTAGTTGAAAAAAACAGCCATTTGTGTCAACGTTTTTACCTGTAACTTCTTCTAATTATGACAGCTGTTTGAAAGCAATATACTGTTACATCCACTGCACCTTTCTGGTTGTGGGGATATATAGGACTTGTAGGTTCACCAAGAACCCGACAGAACCCAGAGCCAATAACTGACAGGTGTCTTGCAATGGTTTTTTATTATGTACCGGGTATATAGCAATTAATTTGGGAAAATATATACATGGAAAAATCGCTATGAAAGACACCTATGTATTTCTGAAATTGGAACAAAATCTAGAGTTTAGAAACAGTAGATATTTGCACATTTCCGAAATTGTGAGTACCCATACTAGCATGAGAATTATAGGTCATTTTTCAAAATGACTTCTTTTTTACACATTGTCTTTCATTTGGAAGGCAGAAATTCATCGAAAGTCAATAGGTAATAACAGTTGCTCTACAATTCTGTATTACCCTAAGTCTCTCGATAAAAATGGTACCTCACTTGTGTGGGTAGGCCTAGTGCCCGTGACAGGAAACGGCTCAAAACGCAACGTGGACACACTTTATTTTTACAGTGAAAACGGACCCTTTTTTTGCAAAGTGCCTAGCTGTAGATTTTGAACCCTAGCTCTGCCGGCACCTAGGGAAACCTAGCAAACTTATACATTTTTGAAAACTAGACACCCTTGCAAACCTAAACATTTGTTAAAAAAAACACATTTTCCTCACATTTCTGTGGTGGAAAGTTCTGGAAACTGGGAGGATCCACAAAATTCCACCCACCCCGCGTTCCCCAAAGTCTTCCGAGAAAAATGGTACCTCACTTGTGTTGGTAGGCCTAGTGCCCGCGACAGAAAACGGCCCAAAACGCAATGTGGACACACCACATTTTCACAGTGAAAACGGACCCTTTATTTGCAAAGTGCCTAGCTGTATATTTTGAACCCTAGCTCTGCCGGCACCTAGGAAAACCTAGCAAACCTATACAGTTTTGAAAACTAGACACGCAGGGGAATCCAGGATGGGGTGACTTGACTGGCTCTCACCAGGTTCTGTTACCCAGAATCCCTTGCAAACCTAAACATTTGTCAAAAAAAACACATTTTCCTCACATTTCTGTGGTGGAAAGTTATGGAATCTGCGTGGATCCACTAAATTCCACCCACCCCACGTTCCCCAAAGTCTTCTGAGAAAAATGGTACCTCACTTGTGTGGGTAGGCCTAGTGCCCGCGACAGGAAACGGCCCAAAACACAACGTGGACACACCACATTTTCACAGTGAAAACGGACCCTTTTTTTGCAAAGTGCCTAGCTGTAGATTTTGAACCCTAGCTCTGCCGGCACCTAGGGAAACCTAGCAAACTTATACATTTTTGAAAACTAGACACCCAGGGGAATCCAGGATGGGGTGACTTGTCTGGCTCTCACCAGGTTCTGTTACCCAGAATCCCTTGCAAACCACCTAAAAATGTGTCCAAAAAACACATTTTCCTCACATTTATGTGGTGGAAAGTTCTGGAATCTGCGTGGATCCACAAAATTCCACACACCCCGCGTTCCCCAAAGTCTTCCGAGAAAAATGGTACCTCCCTTGTGTGGGTAGGCCTAGTGCCCGCGACAGGAAACGGCCCAAAACGCAACGTGGACACACCACATTTTCACAGTGAAAACTGACCCTTTTTTTGCAAAGTGCCTAGCTGTAGATTTTGAACGCTAGCTCTGCCGGCACCTAGGGAAACCTAGCAAACCTATACATTTTTGAAAACTAGACACCCAGGGGAATCCAGGATGGGGTGACTTGACTGGCTCTCACCAGGTTCTATTACCCAGAATCCCTTGCAAACCTAAAAATTTGTAAAAAAAAAACACATTTTCCTCACATTTCTGTGGTGGAAAGTTCTGGAATCTGCGTGGATCCACAAAATTCCACACACTCCGCGTTCCCCAAAGTCTTCCGAGAAAAATGGTACCTCCCTTGTGTGGGTAGGCCTAGTGCCCGCGACAGGAAACGGCCCAAAACGCAACGTGGACACACCACATTTTCACAGTGAAAACTGACCCTTTTTTTGCAAAGTGCCTAGCTGTAGATTTTGAACCCTAGCTCTGCCGGCACATAGGGAAACCTAGCAGACCTATACATTTTTTAAAACTAGACACCCAGGGGAATCCAGGATGGGGTGACTTGTCTGGCTCTCACCAGGTTCTGTTACCAAGAATCCCTTGAAAACCTCAAAATTTGTACAAAAAAAAAAAACACATTTCCCTCAAATTTCTGTGGTGGAAAGTTCTGGAATCTGTGTGGATCCACAAAATTCCACCCACCCCGCATTCCCCAAAGCCTTCCGAGAAAAATGGTACCTCCCTTGTGTGGGTGGGTCAAGTACCCGCGACAGGCCAGGGCCCAAAACCTATTGAGGTGACATCAAAATTACCTATCACAAAACAACCTGGTTTTGCAAGGGGGGTCCCATGAGTTTTTGGCCCCGGGGTCAGCGGCCATCTAGGGAAGCCTACCAAACCCACACATTTCTGAAAACTAGACACCTGGGGGAGTCCAGCAAGGTATGGCTTGCGTGGGCCCCCCAACATTTCCCTATCCAGAATACCCTGCAAACCTCAAATTTTGTTGAAAAAAATCAATTTTTTCTCACATTTCTCTGTGAGAAAGTTGTAAGATCATCGGGCTGACACAAATTTCCTACTACCCAGCGTTCCTCCAGGTCTCCCGATAAAAATGGTACCTCACTTGGGTGGGTCAAGTACCCGCGACAGGCAAGGGCCCAAAACCTATTGAGGTGACATCAAAATTACCTATAACAAAACTACCTGGTTTGGGGGGGGGGGCCTGGTTTTTTGGCCCCGGGCTCGCCGCCATCTAGGGAAACCTACCAAACCCACACATTTCTGAAAACTAGACACCCGAGGGAGTCTAATGAGGTATGGCTTGCGTGGATCCCCCAACGTTTCCCTACCCAGAATCCCCTGCAAACCTCAAATTCAGCTGAAAAACCCCACATTTTCCACATATCTTTGTGTGGAATCACCGTGCCGGGACAAATGTCCTACCCCACAGCATTCTCCTTAGTGTCCCGAGTAAAATGATACCTCACTTGTGTGGGTGTCCAATGCAGAATTGGCTAAAAACACATTTTCAAAAAAATGTAGCCCTTAGAATTGTCGGTGCTATACCCTAAATCCCTATGTTTTGGGCTCTTCCCAGTCACAGGCCCTTGCCCCACCCACACAAGTGAGGTATCATTTTACTCGGGAGACTGAGAGGAACGCTGTGGGGCAAGACATTTGTGCCGGCACGGTGATTCCACCCAAAAATATGTGGAAAATGTGCTTTCTTCAGCTAAATTTGAGGTTTGCAGGGCATTCTGAGAAGGGAAACATTGGGGGATCCACGCAAACCATACCTCGCTGGACTCCCCCGGGTGTCTAGTTTTCAGAAATGTGTGGGTTTGGTAGTTACCCAAGATGGCCGCCGAGCCCAGGGCCAAAAACCCAGGTGACCCCCCTTGCAAAACCAGGTTGTTTTGTGATAGGTCATTTTGATGTCTCCTCAATATGTTTTGGGCCCTTGCCTGTCGCGGGTACTTGACCCACCCTCACGAGTGAGGTATCATTTTTATCGGGAGACCTGGGGGAACGCTGGGTGGTAGGAAATTTGTGGATCCACATAGATTCCAGAACTTTCCCAGACAGAAATTTGAGAAAAAAGTTATTTTTTAAGCTAAATTTGAGGTTTTCAGGGGATTCTAGGTAGGAAAACGTTGGGGGACCCACGCAAGCCATACCTTGCTGGACTTCCTCAGGTGTCTAGTTTTCAGAAATGTGTGGGTTTGGTAGGTTTCCCTAGATGGCCGCTGACCCCAGGGCCAAAAAGTCATGGGACCCCCCTGGCAAACCAGGTTTTGTGATAGGTAATTTTGATGTCACCTCAATAGGTTTTGGGCCATTTCCTGTTGCAGCCACTATGCCTACCCACACATGTGAGGTACCATTTTTATCGGGAGACCTGGGGGAACGCTGGGTGGTAGGGAATTTGTGTCAGCCCGGTGATCCTACAACTTTCCCACACAGAAATGTGAGAAAAAATAGATTTTTTCAACAACATTGGAGGTTTGCAGGGGATTCTGGGTAGGGAAATGTTGGGGGACCAACGCAAGCCATACCTTGCTGGACTTCCTCAGGTGTCTAGTTTTCAGAAGTGTGTGGGTTTGGTAGGTTTCCCTAGGTGGCCGCCGAGCCCGGGGCCAAAAACTCATGGACCCCCCTTGCAAAACCAGGTTGTTTTGTGATAGGTAATTTTGATGTCGCCTCAATAGGTTTTGGGCCCTTGCTTGTCGCGGGTACTTGACCCACCCACGCGAGTGAGGTACCATTTTTATCAGGAGACTTGGGGGAATGCTGGGTGGTAGGAAATTTGTGGATCCACGCAGATTCCAGAACTTTCCCATACAGAAATTTGAGAAAAAAGTGATTTTTTCAGCTAAACTTGAGGTTTGCAGGGGATTCTGGGTAGGGAAATGTTGGGGGACCCACGCAAGCCATACCTTGCTGGACTCCCTCAGGTGTCTAGTTTTCAGAAATGTGTGGGTTTGGTAGGTTTCCCTAGATGGCCGTTGACCCCAGGGCCAAAAAGTCATGGGACCCCCCTTGCAAAACCAGGTTTTGTGATAGGCAATTTTGATGTCACCTCAATAGGTTTTGGGCCCTTGCCTGTCGTGGGTACTTGACCCACCCACACAAGTGAGGTACCATTTTTCTCGGAAGGCTTTGGGGAATGCGGGGTGGCTGGAATTTTGTGGATCCACACAGATTCCAGAACTTTCCAGAAATGTGAGGAAAATGTGTTTTTTTAAAAATAAATTTTGAGGTTTTCAAGGGATTCTGGGTAACAGAACCTGGTGAGAGCCAGACAAGTCACCCCATCCTGGATTCTCCATGGTGTCTATTTTTCAAAAATGTATAAGTTTGCTTGGTTTCCCTAGGTGCCGGCAGAGCTAGGGTTCAAAATCTACAGCCAGGCACTTTGCAAAAAAAGGGTCAGTTTTCACTGTGAAAATGTGGTGTGTCCACGTTGCGTTTTGGGCCATTTCCTGTCGCGGGCACTAGGCCTACACACACAAGTGAGGTACCATTTTTCTCGGAAGACTTTGGGGAACACGGGGTGGGTGTCATTTTGTGGATCCATGCAGATTCCAGAAGTTTTCACCACAGAAATGTGAGGAAAATGTATTTTTTTGGACACATTTTGAGGTTTGCAAGGGATTCTGGGTAACAGAACCTGGTGAGAGCCAGACAAGTCACCCCATCCTGGATTCCCCTGGGTGAGTAGTTTTCAAAAATATATAGGTTTGCTAGGTTTCCCTAGGTGCCGGCAGAGCTAGGGTTCAAAATCTACAGCCAGGCACTTTGCAAAAAAAGGGTTCATTTTCACTGTGAAAATGTGGTGTGTCCACGTTGCGTTTTGGGCCGTTTCCTGTCGCGGGCACTAGGCCTGACCACACAAGTGAGGTACCATTTTTCTCGGAAGACTTTGGGGAATGCGGGGTGCGTGGAATTTTGTGGATCCATGCAGATTCCAGAACTTTCCACCACATAAATGTGAGGACAATGTGTTTTTTTGGACACATTTTGAGGTTTTCAAGGGATTCTGGGTAACAGAACCTGGTGAGAGCCAGACAAGTCACCCCATCCTGGATTCCCCTTGGTGTCTAGTTTTCAAAAATGTACATGTTTGCTAGGTTTCCCTATGTGCCAGCTGTGCTAGGGCCTAAAATCCACAGGTAGGCACATTGCTAAAAAAAGAGTCTGTGCCTAGTGGGCTTTCTGCCGCCCTGGGGGGAATCGGGGGGGGGGGGTGGTTGCCCCAATATGCCCCCAAGGGAGAAAGACTGTGGCTATTTTTTGTGGGGGCATTGCTATGCCCATTCTGGGCAGCCCCCACCCCTACACGAATAAAAAAAAAAAAATCCTGGTTTCTAGTGGGCTTTCTGCTCCCCATGGGGGCATATTGGGGGCTGCTGCCCCCATATGCCCCCCAGGGGGGCAGAAAGACTGGAATTTTTTCGGGCAGGGGGTGGGGGCATTGACATGCCCGTTTTGGGCAGCACCCACCCCTGATTCAAATTGGCAAAAAAAATCCCTGGCATCTAGTGGGCTTTTTGCCCCACCATTGGGGGCAGATTGGGGGCTACTGCCCCCATCCGCCTGCCAGGGGAGACAGAAAGGCTGTAATTTTTGCCCCCATCCTAATTCAAATTGCCCAAAAAAAATCACTGGCGTCTAGTGGGCTTTTTGCCCTCCAGGGGAGGCAGATTGGGGGCTACTGTCCCCATTTGACCCCCAGGAGGGGCAGAAAGACTAATTGTTGTGGGGGATTGGGGGCATTGGCATGCCCGTTTTGGGCAGCCCCCACCCTAATTCAAATTGCCCCCAAAAAAATCCCTGGCGTCTAGTGGGCTTTTTGCCCCCCCCTGGGGGGGGCAGATTGGGGACTACTGCCCCCATCTGCCCCCCGGGGGGGCAGAAAGGCTGTAATTGTGGCGGGGGCAAATGCATGCCCGTTTTGGGCAGCCCCCACCCTAATTAAATTGCCCAAAAAAAATCCCTGGCGTCTAGTGGGCTTTCTGCCCCCCCCCCCGGGGGGGCAGGAAGGCTATTATTGTGGCGAGGGCTGGGGGCATTGGAATGCCCGTTTTGGGCAGCCCCCACCCTAAAAACAATTGTGCAAAAAAGATCCCTGGCGTTTAGTGAGCTTTCTGCCCCCCCAGAAAGACTGAATGCTGCCAATTTTTTGGGGGGAGGGCGAAGGCCCTTGCCCAAGGGGCCGCTCCCCCCTCCCTGGTGTCTAGTGGGTGGATCATTGCTTGGGGATCGCCCTCCTGGGGCGAACCCCAAGCAGGGATCCACTGGGGAGGGGTACCATTGGAAAGGGGAAATTCTCCCCTTTCCAATGATACCTCTCCCGTCTTTCTACGTGCTCAGGGGGCTGAGATAGCCCCCTGAGCACGTAGAAAGTGAAACTGAAATGAGTCTAAAGGCTCATTTCAGTTTCGGTGTCTGTGAAATTACGTCAGCGCGACGTGCGCGCTGATCGTCATTTCACAGAAAGGGGGGGGTCTCGGGAGCTGGGGAAGCTCTTCCCCAGCTCCCGAGGGTTTGGGGGAGAAAAAGAAATCCCTCTGGTGCCTGCACCAGAGGGATTTCCTGTGCAATGGCGTCAGACGCGCGGGAGCCGTCCGACGCACATTAGCGCTTATGCGTCGGATGGCTCCCGCGCGTCCAACGCATGCAAGGGGTTAAGGAAGAACCATCCTGATGTTTGAAAACAAATACGGGCAAAGAAGTACTCATTGATCTAAATTCGAACCAAGCTTTCATCGGGCAAAGCGGGCCGCTCAGCTTCCCCAATACCACTGTAGCCCCTTTCCCTTTTTGATCTGTTTTTGATTTTTCCAACAGAATTCGCAAAGACAGTTTGGTTATCAACACGTTTGAAACTTTGAGCCCTTCAGACTCAGTTCTACCCAGTAACTCCAAGATTCTGAAAGCCCCAAAAAATAACCAAACCATACAAAGCTTGAATAATAAGAATTCAAATTGTGAATAGCAAATTTGCGGTAAGACTTGAATGATGCTGCCTAATATTTTAAAAGATATGGGCTTTCTCATTAATTGCCCTCGCTTTCTCGTTTTTGCCCAGCCTTGCAAAATTCTCCTGCCTAGTTCCCCCGCTGACGGTTCGTAGCCCCAAAAACATTTACCATAGAAGGCTAGACCCGCGAGTTTGCCAGCAATTGTAGTGGCAGAAATATTGCGTTCTATGTTGGCCATTATAAACCGCAGAACATCCTCCCTGCGATTTACCCAACCTAATTTATTGCTGGCTCTACAAGAAGCGCACAAGTCCAATAATTCAGCCAATGCTCTCTTGTAAGCTAACCTTGTACTATGAGCTAGAGAGTTCTCTACAAGATATTATATTTTCAGTCTGCTAGGTCCCATACCTCCTGTGGAATCTGGGTTTTCACTGGGTCTTCTCCGGGCACCAAACCACGGAATCTCAGCCACTGGGAACAAGATAACGCATCTGCTATATTATTATCTATTCCTGGTATGTGTTTAACCTTAAAAACTATATTGAACATCAGGCAACCTAGCATTAATCTTTGCAAAGGTTTAAGAAGGAGTCGGTCTTTAGCCTTTTGACCATTAACCAGGTCGACCACAGTTTTGTTGTCAATATGAAAAATCCCAGTTTTGTTAGACAATTTCTTGCCCCAAACCGCTAATGCCACTATCAGAGGGAAAAATGTGAAAAAGGCTATGCTTCTTTTTTCAAAAATCCATTTCGAAGGCCAATTTTCAGCACACCATTTACCTTCCCAAAAAAGCCCAAAGCCATTGGCTCCTGACGTGTCAGAATTTTTTTTAATTGTCCATAGAAAATCCTTATCAATAGACCAAATCGTAACTCCATTGAAAGCCCTCAAAAACATTAACCAGACTTCGAAGACAGCTGTCATGGCGGCTGAAACTCTAATTCTGTGATGAGGCAAGGTAACACCTGACATGGCAAAACCTAACCTTCTACAGAAAGATCTACCAGCTTTCACCACTCTGCAAGCGAAATTTAAATGCCCCAGAAAACATTGCATTTCATAAAGGCTTAACTTCTGTGATTGCCTGGGGTGTTCTAGTATCTCCACTATTGCTTTAATTTTTTTAACAGGTAGTCTTGCTTCCATCTTGACTGTGTCTATTTCAATGCCTAGGAAGATCAGACAACTTGAAGGGCCTTCCGTCTTTTCTTCAGCCAAAGGAACAGCTAAATCTCTTGCCAATGACTTAAAAAACTGCAGAGCTCTGCTACATTGCTGAGTACCAGCCGCACCAATAAAAAGAAAGTCATCCAGATAATGTGTTATTTGAAGGTGGCCTGACCTAAAAATGAAAGACCATTGAATTAAAGAGCTAAACTCTTCAAAAAGATTGCAAGAAACTGCACATCCCATTGGTAAGACCTTGTCAACAAAAAAATGATCTTCAAAGTGAATGCCCAACAAAGAAAAACCCAAGGGATGCACCGGTAACAATCTAAAAGCAGACTTAATGTCACACTTTGCCAATCAGCATTCAAAACTGTCTTCCTTACTAGTTCGAGGGCTACATCAAGTGATGCAAATTGAACAATAGTATCTTCCTTGGCTATGAAATCATTAACTGATAAACCTTGAGGCCACGACAAATGCTGAATCATATGAAATTCACCTGGTGCCTTTTTAGGTACAACTCCTAAAGGTGATACTATAAGATCTGGTAGTAGCCATGTAGAAAATGTACCTGCTATTCTTCCTTCCGCAATTTCTGACCACAGTTTTTGTTTAATAACCTGAGGAAATTGTGTAGCCGATTTCAATTTTTTTTGCAAATCTACGGCAACGGGGTCCTTGATAACCCAGCCGGAAACCTTCTTTAAACCCCCACTCAAACTTGGCTGCTTTGTCCCTTGAAGGATAGAATTGTAGCCAGTAGCATAAATTCTGTATATTAATTGGGGTAAGAGCCCTTGTAGTTAGGCTGGAATTAATTTCCTCTCCCTCTACCGTGCCCAAAATTGCTCCAGTTTGCCTGTTCCCCAAAACATTGTAAAATGGCATGTTTGCCTCCACATTTAGAACATGTTTGTATCTGCAGGTATTCTTCTGACAGTACCCCCTGTTAAAATTCCAGTATGCTCCTGAATACGCTGATTGCGGCTTGGCCCAATTACCCCCCCCACCTCCCCCCCTCCCAGAGGTGGGTCTGCCAAGAAAAGGCCGGTGTGAAACTGCGAGCCCGCTCGTCGTATGCATAGTAGGAGGGGGCCTCTGGGGATACATCCACTGTACCCATAACTCATTATCTACTTCTCCCCATGGTTTCTCAGGGATATTGACAAGTCTAGTTCTAAATTCTTCGTCATAATGAAGCCAGGCGAAACCCCCAAATTCAGTATGCGCTTTTCTAATTGTGTCCAAATATTTAAAAATAGACACAGACCTATCTGGGAATTTTCACAATAAACACTTGCGAAAATTAGAAAAGCTGACGTCCATGAATCTATAGTTGTGGGAACCCTTGGCCTCCTAGCTTCATCCCAAGCTTCTTCCCTAGAACCTTCCTTGGATTGGATTTCTCTGTGAAGTAGCTTAAATACATCTACAAATTCACCTTTCCAGATTTTCTCCTTTGCATTCTTACTCAAATGTGAACCTAAAGGCATAGATAAACCCATATAAGGAAGCCTCTTTAAGCTTTCCGATTTTGACTTCTCACTCTTTTCATTGCCCCCCACTTCTTTACTGTTTTTAGCTATAGTTAAATCTGATAACTCTTCCCTATTATTAATTTTGTCGGCCGACGATTCATTTTCAGGCAGAGTTACCGTTTTTTCACAATGAGAACAGACATCAGTCCCCACACCTTTAACTTCAAAAATTACCTCAGCTGCTTTTCGTTTTTTAAAAATTGAATCAGTAGAACTATCACTAAAGGGCTTCTCACCTGCTCTGAAAGGTTTGTCCCAAACTGACGTCTTCCTCCTTTTGTCCTCTCCTTGATATCTTTTGCGCCTTGCACAGTCCATCCAGCTATTCTCTGTATCTTTTTCCTGCAAAATATGAGCCTTGGACAGCTTTTTAGAGACCCCCCCCTAAATGAATTAAAACCCCCAGAGAGTACTACATCATCCTCATCCCCAATTTCCCCTTCTTCTAACTCCATAGAATCATCGTCCCCCAGTTCGTTTTCAAATTGCACATTCTTGAATTTCCCACTACAGCCAGGTTGTACCCCGTTCCCCACTCCCCCATCGTAAACCCTCCAATTAACCGCCTTCTTAAAGTGCGCAGTTCTTTGATCGTCCAACGATGCTGGGAAAACCGCATTACTATTTTCCCTTTCATGCTCCAACATCATGCAGGACGCTTTAGACCTGGTTGCTGGTTTTTTACTGCCCTTTTTGCCTTTATGCAGTATCATCCCTGCGTTGGCCTGCAAGTAGCCAAAACTTGCTGACTCCGGAACATCCGCAACCACTGATGATGACATGTCAACGCCTTTCTTCCCGTCTTGAACTCTCAGCCATTTACCTGGAACTTCCTGAACCTGCCTAGTTTTATTTGATACATCAATTTCTTTAGTGACTCCTGGCTTAGCGCAAATATTTTCTTTATTCTGACTAAGGACAAAAGCCTGAGATTGATTAACTGACTGCAAACATGGTTGCACCATCCTTACATCAAGGGAAGCCTCACCATTCTGAGTTTTGTTATGAGGTAATAATATATCACCCTTTTCTCCAGAAATCATAGGGGATAATGACCTCTCACCTAGTGTATTTAATACATTTTTTGACATCTGTAACCTTTTGCCAAATATAGAAATATTACCTTTAATATTGCTTACATTTGAAATAGCAGCCTGCTGAGGAAAAACTTTTTCTGTAACTAAAGAACCACTAGGTGGCGTTGCCGCTGATTTTTTAACTAAAACTTCTTCACCTTTAGCAATAAAGGCTCCTTTAAGGGATTTCCCTCTCCCTTGGAGCCTGCCTCTCAAAGAGCGTGTTGGGACCTGCCCCTCCCTCTCCTCATAAAGGGAAGGCAGGCTGCTGAGAGGAAGTAAGAGGAGTTTCCTCCTTAAAACTTTCTTCTTTACCAAGGCTACGTGCCTTAGGTTGTTTCACAATGGGGGAGCTGTCAGACGATGAGCAAGCCAGAACTGCGGCAGAGATGCCGTCAGCTGACGCCCTCCTCCTCCCTTCTAAGCCTGTCCAAGCCTGACTAAGGACGCCCGTGAGCAGTAAATCTTCCCGCCCGCCTCACACAATAGCTTCAGGGCTTCCCTTACGACAGCAGAAGACTCTGCCATTTAAAATATTAAACGCGACCCAGCACAATGAAGAGAGACACCTCGCAACAAAGAAAAAACGCCTGCCTACCTCCACACGCTTTGCTGACAGAAGAACGCGGCGTTCGAATCGCCGTGTTCTAAGGCAGGAGCCTCACCCGCCCAGTCACTGCAGCCTTGGACGTACCATCGGCTCAAAGCCGCCCGGGGGTGGACATTCTTTGAATGCCACCCCCAAGAGCCCCCATTGCAGATTAAAGATTGAGCAGGTCATACGAGTTCTGATTGTGGAGGTAAAATTATCTCTGCTAATTACTTAACACTAGGGGCCGTATTACAATAAGTGCCCCGGGGGCGCAATGGGCGTTTGCGCCCGCTTTGCGCGCCCCTGGGGCACCTTGGTATTATAGAAGGGGGCCTGAAGCTTGTGCGTCCCCTTCTATAATACCAATAGCGCTGGCGCACTTAAAGCGCCAGCGCTACCTTCAGAGGGTGTTCCCTCATTTGTATAAGGGCGTGCCCAATCCAAATGAGGGAATTCCATCGACTCTGCACCTGCGCCATATTACAGACGTGGGTGCAGAGTCAAAGCAGCCCTCAGGAGGCGCACTGACACTGCACCATTTAAAAGGTGGCACACTGTCAGTGCGCCTCCTGAGAGCAGCCCTCTGCAGGGGGTAAAGGAGGTCCCATGGATCCCCCAGACATCCCCTTGCAGGCGGATGCAGTCACTGACTGCACCCGCCTGCAAGGGGATCTCTATTTCCCTGTAAAAGTGCAGGCGGGTGCTGCCTGCACTGTGAAAACACAGAGCGGCTGCTCCGTTTTGTCACATGTATGCGCTGACCTGGGGGCAGCGCGAGTTCGCGGCTGCCCTGGGGGCAGCCCATACATCATAATAGGGCGCATTGTGATTGTTTGCGCCCGGCACACCTTTTAAAAGGTGCGCCGGGCGCAAACAATCACAATGCATAACACAGCCCTCTCTTGTAAAATTTTTAGGGAATGCATTCAGGCACATAAACCAGGGGCTGTGTTCCTTGCAGAAACTTGGTTAAAAGACTCGTGAGTCCCGACCTTGCGGTGGCCATTTCCTCAAAGGTCTAAGAACCAAGGACCCAGAGTATTAAGAGGAGTGCGCAGTGGATTGAAAGGAACCAAAGTAAACACTATATATCACATTGAAAATACAAAATACATTTGGAACATAACAGTCTTCCCAGAGAGGTTCAAAGGCTCTATTTTCAAACTAGAATCTCTACACTGCAAAGAGACTGAATGCCCCATTCTACTTTTAACCCCTTCGCTGCTAGGCCTTTCCCCCCCCCTGTGCTAAGCCTTTTTTTGGCTATTTGGGGTAGTTCGCGCTTAGGCCCATGTAACTTTTTGACCACATAAGGTATCCACGCCAAATTTGCGTCCTTTTTTCCCCAACATCATGGGGATTCTAAAGGTACCCAGGGTTTGTGGATTCCCCTGGAGGGGATCCAGAAATTAGCCAAAATACAGCTAAATTTTGAGTTTTTTTAAAAAAATGGGAAGAAAGGGCTACAGATGAAAGCGTCTGGTTTTTTCGCTGCAAATGGTATCAAAAAAGGGGTTGTGGTGCTGAAATCACCTTCTTCCCAGCTTTCAGGGACAAGCAGACTTTTGTCAGAAAACCAACATTTTTTACACAGTTTTGGCATTTTTCTGGGACATAGCCTATTTTTGCTATTTTTTGTGCTTTCAACCGCTTTCCAGTTAATGGTAGAAATGGGTATGAAAGCAATAATGGATCCTGGAAAGCTATACATTTTAGACAAGTTTTATAAAATTCTGAATTCAGCAAGGGGTCATTTGTGTAGATCCTTTAAGGTTTCTTTATAGAAACTAACCGTTAAATATAGGAAAAATTGAAAATTAGTTGAAAAAAACAGCCATTTGTGTCAACGTTCTCACCTGTAACTTCTTCTAATTATGACAGCTGTACCCATACTAGCATGAGAATTATAGGACATTTTACAGATTGTCTTTCATTTGGAAGGCAAAAATGCATCGAAAGTCAATAGGTAATAAAAGTTGCTCTACAATTCTGTGTTACCCTAAGACTACCGATAAAAATGGTGCCTCACTTGTGTGGGTAGGCCTAGTGCCCGTGACAGGAAACGGCCCAAAACGCAAGGTGGACACACCACATTTTCACAGTCAAAAATGACCGTTTTATTGTAAAGTGCCTAGCTGTAGTTTTTGAACCCTAGCTCTGCCGGCACCTAGGGAAACCTAGCAAACCTATACATTTCTGAAAACTAGACACCCAGGGGAATCCAGGATGGGGTGACTTGACTGGCACTCACCAGGTTCTATTACCCAGAATCCCTTGCAAACCTAAAAACTTGTAAAAGAAAACACATTTTCCTCCCATTTCTGTGGTGGAAAGTTCTGGAATCTGCGTGGATCCGCAAAATTCCCCCACCCCGCGTTCCCCAAAGTCTTCCGAGAAAATGGTACCTCACTTGTGTGGGTAGGCCTAGGGCCCGCGACAGGAAACGGCCCAAAACGCAAGGTGGACACACCACATTTTCACAGTCAAAAATGACCGTTTTATTGTAAAGTGCCTAGCTGTAGTTTTTGAACCCTAGCTCTGCCGGCACCTAGGGAAACCTAGCAAACCTATACATTTTCGAAAACTAGACACCAAGGGGAATCCAGGATGGGGTGACTTGATTGGCTCCCACCAGGTTCTGTTACCCAGAATCCCTTGCAAACCTAAACAATTGTTAAAAAAAACCACATTTTCCTCATTTCTGTGGTGGAAAGTTCTGGAATCTGCGTGGATCCACAAAATTCCACCCACCCCGCGTTCCCCAAAGTCTTCCGAGAAAAATGGTACCTCACTTGTGTGGGTAGGCCTAGTGCCCGCGACAGGAAACGGCACAAAACACAACGTGGACACACTTTATTTTTACAGTGAAAACGGACCCTTTTTTTGTAAAGTGCCTAGCTGTAGATTTTGAACCCTAGCTCTGCCGGCACCTAGGGAAACCTAGAAAACCTATACATTTTTTAAAACTAGACACCCAGGGGAATCCAGGATGGGGTGACTTGACTGGCACTCACCAGGTTCTATTACCCAGAATCCCTTGCAAACCTAAAAACTTGTAAAAGAAAACACATTTTCCTCCCATTTCTGTGGTGGAAAGTTCTGGAATCTGCGTGGATCCGCAAAATTCCCCCCACCCCGCGTTCCCCAAAGTCTTCCGAGAAAAATGGTACCTCACTTGTGTGGGTAGGCCTAGGGCCCGCGACAGGAAACGGCCCAAAACGCAACGTGGACACACCACATTTTCACAGTGAAAACTGACCCTTTTTTTGCAAAGTGCCTAGCTGTAGATTTTGAACCCTACCTCTGCCGGCATCTAGGGAAACCTAGCAAACCTATACATTTTTGAAAACTAGACACCCAGGGAAATTCAGGATGGGGTGACTTGACTGGCTCGCACCAGGTTCTGTTACCCAGAATCCCTTGCAAACCTCAAAATTTGTAAAAAAAAACCACATATTCCTCACATTTCTGTGGTGGAAAGTTCTGGAATCTGCGTGGATCCACAATATTCCACCCACCCCGCATTCCCCAAAGTCTTCCGAGAAAAATGGTACCTCACTTGTGTGGGTAGGCATAGTGCCCAGGACAGGAAACGGCCCAAAACGCAACGTGGACACACCACATTTTACAGTGAAAACAAACTATTTTGCAAAGTGCCTAGCTGTAGATTTTGAACCCTAGCTCTGCCGGCACCTAGGGAAACCTAGCAAACCTATACATTTCTGAAAACTAGACACCCAGGGGAATCCAGGATGGGGTGACTTGTCTGGCTCTCACTAGGTTCTGTTACCCAGATTCCCTTGCAAACCTCAAAATTTGCCCCAAAAAACAAATTTTCCTCACATTTCTGTGGTGGAAAGTTCTGGAATCTGTGTGGATCCACAAAATTCCACCCAGCCCGCATTCCCCAAAGTCTTCCGAGAAAAATAGTACCTCACTTGTGTGGGTGGGTCAAGTACCCGAGACAGGCAAGGGCCCAAAACCTATTGAGGCGACATCAAAATTACCTATCACAAAACAACCTGGTTTTGCAAGGGGGGTCCCATGAGTTTTTGGCCCCGGGCTCGGCGGCCACCTAGGGAAACCTACCAAACCCACACATTTCTGAAAACTAGACACCCGGGGGAGTCTTTGCGTGGGTCCCCCAACATTTCCTTACCCAGAATACCCTGCAAACCTCCAATGTTGTTGAAAAAATCTATTTTTTCTCACATTTCTGTGTGGAAAAGTTGTAGGATCACCGGGCTGACACAAATTTCCTACCACCCAGTGTTCCCCCAGGTCTCCCGATAGAAAATGGTACCTCACATGTGTGGGTAGGCATAGTGGCTGCAACAGGAAATGGCCCAAATCGTACTGTGGAGACTTCAAAATTACCTATAACAAAACTACCTGGTTTTTGGGGGGGGGGGCACCTGGGGTTTTGGCCCCGGGCTCGCAGCCATCTAGGGAAACCTACCAAACCCACACATTTCTGAAAACAAGACACCCTGGGGAGTCCAATGAGGTATGGCTTGCGTGGATCCCCCGTTTCCCTACCCAGAATCCCCTGCAAACCTCAAATTTAGCTGAAAAAAACACATTTTCCACATATTTTTGTGTGGAATCACCGTGGCGGCACAAATGTCCTACCCTACAGCGTTCTCCTTAGTGTCCCGAGTAAAATGATACCTCACTTGTGCAACGTGGCGGCCATCTTGGTTAGGTTGTAAAGTCTTTAATACCGATCTCTTATGTAAACGATCGGTCCAACACAACGTGACGATTACTTGACATCGCTGACCCCAACGAGGGTGGTAATCTTGTGTACCACAGACTTTATTAACGGTGAGAATTTATTTTATTTACTGTTGGGTTGTGATCTCGGATTTTGGTTCTACTCGAAAAGTAAAAAAAAAAAAAAGGGGGAAAATATGGCAACATCCACCAGCATGTCTCTCAACCTCCCGCATTTTTATCTGAGAAAGGAGATCCAATTCTCCCCTGTAAGAGGTGGAGGAACCCATTTGATTCCTACATAGTGGCAATTGGGGGAGAAAATTTTTCTGCCTTCAGAAAACAAGCAATATTACTACATAACTTAGGTGTGGAAGGCAGGAATATCTATGACAGCATGGATCTCATAACAATAGGCAATGGGGATGGCGAACCTACAGACGTTTATGAAATGTCTATGACTATGTTAGAACAATACTTTGGACCACGAATCAATGTAGTTTTGGAGCGTCATAGATTTTTCACAAGAGTCCAAGGCCCAACTGAACGTGTGGGGACTTATGTTGCTTCTCTAAAAACCCTGGCACGCACATGTGAATTTGGTGAACTTTCAGATTCCCTTGTAAGGGATCAACTTGTAAGGTGTACCAACAGCTCAAGGGTACAAGAAAAGCTTTTATCAAAAAATCCCACATTGTCTGAAGCAGTTGCAATTGTGGAAGGTGTGGAGAATACTTCCTCTTGGGTAAAAAAATAAGGAAAAATCGTGAAGATGGTAGTCTGGCTCAAAGTGAAAAACGCAAGGAAAGGTCAAGATGGTGTACATACCCTGTCTGAATGTGACATTAGTGATGAACCCTCTGACAACATTGCGAAGGTGTCTTTGAACACGAGGAATAAAAATGTCTCGAAGAATGTTCAACCTCACACAATCTCTGACAAAGATACCCAAGCACGTTATGAACGAGATCCACATCAACGGGGCTCCTTTGATCGAGAAAGGAACAGTAATGACAACCAAAGGGTGCGATGTTATAGATGTGGCAGTTTTTCCCACTCTTCTAATTTTCCCAATTGTTATGCTAGGGACTCTGTATGTAATAACTGTGGGATCAAAGGACATTATGCTCGTGTTTGCAAGTCTTCTAAGGGGGGTCGCGCAACTGAAAGTACTTCTGATGCTATCCGCACTCATTTCTGAGAGGGGTGGTAATGTTGATTCTGAAAAGATTGTTATGCCGTTTTGTAACATTTCTGTGGATGGGAGTGAATTCAGGGTAATGGCTGATTCAGGTTCCCCGTTTACCTTAATAGGGAACAAAATATGGGATGAGGTTGTGGGACTTGAGAAAGTGGCGCTTCTGCCTCCAGACATCTCTCCACTTAGTTATGGAGGATCTCGCGTGGACATTGTTGGGTATGTTGTGGCAAGAATTATGTTCAAAAGCAGGGAGATTGTGGGAAAAGTTTATGTGGCTGTGAGGAAACAATCTTCTAGGTTGGAGACATCAACGTGACTTGGGGATAATTCTTAATCCAAATGCTAAGAACCCACAAGACCAAGTTATGCTGATGGATGATATAGTTGGGAGTCCACATGAACAAGTTATGTTGGTGGATACGGTGTGTTGGACTTGGCCCTTTTGGCAGGTTTACCCCTGAACTTTTTGCCTTGTCTGTAACCTGGTGTTGGTGATTTTAGGCCTCTGAGCACTTTCGCACTGTGGTCCAGTGGAAAGTGCGTGCGCTCTCTGTGTACTTGTGGTGAGATTGGCCTGCCCTCCCATAGGAATGCATGGGGGATAAGTGTGTCCATGGTAATTCCTGGTATGAGAGGAGCAGTGTGGTCAAGTCTGGTATGTATGAATTTGTGAGAATAAATGCTGCGCAATGGTGTGCACAGATTTATTGTCACTGGTGTAGAAATGCCACTTTTAGAAGTTGGCATTTATGTGTGGTCTGTGTCTGCCTGCCTGATGTGAATTGCATGTCTGGCTCGTGAGTGACAGGGGCTGGGAGGTGTGTGTGGCTCCAGGAGGGGCAGGGTGAGTCAGCGCAGGGCTGAATAGGGAGATCTGCATGTAGATGGGAGGGAGGAGTTGCACCTGGGACCTGAATAGGACTGTGCCGTCCCTCCACAATGCTGGCTCTGCCCCCTGTGGTGCGTCTGAGCACCTAGCCCCCACCTGACAATGGAGAGAGGAGCTGAGCACAACAAAGTGCTCCAAAGCTCCCCCAAACCAGTTGCGACTGGTATCCCCAAGCCCTGTGCTGTGACACAAAGGGATTTAGTGTATAAAAAGAGGGGCTGTGACCCCATGAGTTTGATCAGTTCAGTTCCTGTGCTGTTCCGGACGGAGGGGGCTTGCTGCTGCTGGGGCCCAGGGGGTGCTGCCATGAGGGCTTGCCTCCCTGGGCCCTGCATTGCCCCTTGATCCCTAAAGACCTGGAAGAACTTCTCTGCAGGACTTTGGTTGTGCTTCTAGCACCTGGGAGCGTTTTATTTGGATTTTCCCCAGAGGAGGAGAACTAGGGCTTTGCAGCACTAAGCTGCAATCGTTTCCGAGGGAATCCCGACATGGGGATTCCCTCACAGTGCGTGGGAAAAGCGGGTGCCCACCCCGCATTCTGCCTGTTCTGCGCGGGAGCCTACCCCACGTTATGCACTTTTGAGAGTGCGGGTGCCCACCCCGCTTATTTCATCTCAATGGCGGGTGCCCACCCCGCTTGTGAGTTTACATATGCGGGTGCCCACCCCGTGTACCACCGTGAGAATCACCGCCGCGGCCACTTTCGCCAAAAGAAGAAGGCCGCCAAACAGGAAGTCAGGCACCCGCGCCCGACTGTGGGCGGGGCCTGTCTAGGGGAAACGGCTGGAGCGGGGCTCCCGTGAGGAGAGGGAGAGCCCCGCGTAGTGTATGGTGCCTGGTGCCGGTCGCAGTAGAGAATACCCAGGCGGGAGCCTACCCCGCGCTGGGACGGGCCAAGAAGAAAGACGGAGACCACGCTCCGTGTTTAAACCCCCGCCACGGCCGACCAGAGCATCGCGGGCGTCCCATGGAAGTCCCGGTCCCAGGAAGGGGGACCGGGCGAAGGGAGACAGGCAGCACTGCACCTGAGGCGAGGCGGGGCTCCCGTGTGGTGAGGAGAGCCCGCGTGCAGTATAGAGCCTGCCAGAGCCTCGGGAGCATCCGAGTACCGCCGTACCCTGCCAGGATGCCACCAGAGAGCCCGGTGAGTGGTGGCGCGGCGTGGGAGGCTGGGGGCGTTTCGAGGCACATGGTCGGTGCCTGTGAGGGAGGCGGAGGGCCTCCCCCGGCACAACGGTGCCCTGTTAAATTTCACAGCTGTGCCGCAGTTGCGGGCAGCTGCACCGAGGGGGTAATTTTGTTGCTAGAGTCCCAGTGGGGGACTCAGGGCACTCATAGTGCCAGTGCCTTTTTCCCTCACAGCTGCCCCGCTAGACAGAGGGCAGCTGCAACGTTGGCAGAAGTTGCCTTGGGAGTCCCGGAGTGGGGCTTCCACGGCACAGTGGGTGCAGTGCCACTTCTTGGGGGCAAGTTTTGTCCAGGGGAGCACCAGAGGGGGGCTCATGAGGCACAATGGTGCCAGTGCTAAGGTTGTTCGCCAAGCTGCCCTGCGAGTGCGCAGGCAGCTCCAACATTTGGGCACCATTGAGTTTTAGAGTCCTAGTGGAGGACTCTGGGCACAGGAGTGCCCCTGCCTACAGTTTTCCCAGCTGCCCAGCAATTAGTGGGCAGCTGCTACGTTTAGGCTTGTGCACCTGCGCCCTTCCTGACTACTGCATTGGCAGCCCTGACATTGGGACATAGGGCATTTGAGCCCCAAGAGAAGGCCAGTTGGCCTAGGGGCAGGTTGTTGACATTGGAAGAGCGCCAGGCTCTACAGGATTGCGTAATGTATTTATGCCTACTCTGAATGTTGCCAAGAATGATTTAGGCCCATGGCGTAATGTGTTTATGCTAATGAGGTTTGGGCCTAATGTGGTTATGCCTAATGTCATGTTATGATGTCTTGAGGTAGTGCCTATTTGCGTAATGTGTTTATTCTTATGAGGTTATTGCATAATGTGTTTATGCAGGTGAGGCCCATTGCGTAATGTGTTTATGCTAATGAGGTTTGGGCCTAATGTGGGTTTATGTCTAATGCTAATAGGATAATGCTTAGGTCCTTATGGTACCAGTAGTTACTGGTTGTGTTTTATATTTGCATTTACTTACCTGTTCTGATGGTTCTGACCGTGGCCCGATTGGCCTGGTCCTGTATATAATTCCCCTGTGAATATTGCCCGTGCCAGTTGGCACAGTGTAAATATGTGATTACATTTCTAATGTGTTTTATGATAATACAAAGGCTATTTTTCTATATAACCTTGTGTGGAGTTCCTTTTATAGTGTGCCTAGTGTGTTGCTGCTGTGTGTGTGTGTTGCGCAAACGCTTTACACATTGCCTCCGGGATAGGCCTGACTGCTCGTACCAAGCTACCAAGGGGGTGAGCAGGGGTTATCTTGGGTGTGTAACTCCCTTGCCCTGACTAGAGTGGTGGTTTCTGCCTGGCTTTGGCGCAAGCCTTAGCCAACCAGAAATCCCATTTCTAACATTGGTTGGCAGCGGTGAGGATAGGACTTGAATTTTGCGCAGTACCACAGCGACAACTGGTTGCACTACAAACTCTGCATTTAGATAATCACATGTTTGGGGATTATTTTTACTGATCTTATTTTTCTCCTCAAGAGTCATTTTTAAATGGTGTTTTCTGCGCTTTTATGTTTGGTGGCAGAAGAGAGAAAATGACAGGGCGGGACGCCAGTAGGTGGGGAGGTTCCCATAGATAGGGAGTCCCTTGCTGGGTCCAGTGCCCAATCCCTTTTCCTGTCCCCAGAGGTGTGGGTGGATAGGAGGGAAGAAAGGGAGTGTGGAGGAGAAAAGTTAGCTCTGGAGGGTAGTTTATCCCCTGAGCTCAGTTGAGTTGTCTGGATTCACCGGTAAGGGTGGGATCCAGTGGTGGCAGCAGAAGTGAGTCCAGTGCATGAAGTCCCAGTCCCAGTTCCCAGAGTATGGTACCTGGTGCTCAGTAAGAGGGGTACAGGTTGAGATTCAGGGGCAGTGAGGAACTGTCTCACCAGTCTGGGGGGGGGGCGTGTCTGGATGAGTGGTGTGTTGCACTGGACGAGTGGGTGTGAGTTCTTTTGGTGATAAGGAGCTTGCACAGGAGGTGGACCTCTGGCTGTGTGCTAGAGGTCCTACAGAGGCATTGGGGAGTGATTCCAAAAGTAGTGGCTTGGGTATCTTCCGGTCCTGTGTGGTGGAAGAGGTTCAGTGTAGCCCAGCTAGGTCCCAGTGGAATGGGAGGGGTGTAGGGGCTCACGTCCGGTCTCAGTGGAGACGGAGTGAGTGTGGGACGGTGTGTCCCACGGTGGCCCGAAACCCCGTCTCAGGGCCTGGAGGGTTCCCTAGGGGAGCGCCAGGTCGGGGGCCTAGACTGTACTTGTAGGTCATTTGAGGAGGATCTTCCAGTGTCTAGAGGACGTGGAGTGTCTGTAACTAGAGCTCCAGCCGTCCTGGTGTCTGGCGGTACCGCTCCAGTTGGGAGGGTGCAGAGGTCCAGAGTGAGGGGTGAGAGGGGGATGTGTTCCCCAGTGGGAGAACCAGTGGGTGAGGGACCAGCCATAAGGGCTGAGTCTCCTAGAAGTGACCATGGTGACACCACTTCTGTCCTGGGGGATCTTCGCGCACTGTCAGATGGACAGGGGTCGGGAGATCTGCGCCAGGCAGACTATCACGCAACACGTAAGTCGTGTTACCCTCGGGGGGTGCTGTGTGCGCCCCCAGAAGTCCTGGCGTGCCAGGCAAAGTGCTCAGCCGCGGGGTTTAGCTCCAAGGTTGGGGAGGCCAGGTTCAGGTTCGGCCTGACCTGGAGGGGAGGATGACTGTAAACAGTATCCTGACCGGTTTCCAGAGGTACCATTCCAGTTGCGAGGGTGCGAACTCAGGAGAGGGGTGCAGAGGGAGGGAGTCCTCGCCTCTGACTCCTGGTGCAACCTGAGGGTTTAGACCCTAGGTTGGGAGATTAGGAAACTTCCAGGTCAAGAAGGAATCTCTGCCAAAGTGGATCAGCTGAAGAGACTGAGGAGACTGCCCTTGCTGTGTGTTCTGGGGCTCACCTGCAGGTTGTTGTTTCCACTGAGGAAGAGGAAAGGGGACTTTGCTGTGTGCTGTGTCCCCCCACCTGCTTGAAGAGGGACTTTGCTGTGTACCTCCGAAGTGAAATAGTTTCTATGGGCCTGAGTGAGCTGTCCTCCTGTTGGAAGTTTCAGTTGGGAGGAGAGTGTGTCGCTGATACGCCACTGGCGTGTGCTCTGTCTAGCCTGGGACATACTGAGACTCCCCTGTGATCATGGAACTGAAGGGTACCGGACTCTGGAAAGGGGGTGCAGAGGGAGGAGTCCTCGCTCTGACCCCGGTGCAGCCGGTGAATGTAGATCCCAGGTGGTAGACCAGTTGATGGAGAGAGGTCCTGAACTGGTGGGAGAGTTGTGTTCTGGTGGGTGCTTCCCCTGGGAGGGTGCGGAACCCCAGAAGTAGAGGTAGGGTGAGGCAACTCTTGCCCGTGACCTCTGGTCAGCCTGAGGGTGCGGACCCTAGGTTGAAGGATCAGTGGTAGTTTGGAACTATACTGAGAGGGAGAGTGGAGAATGGCTATTGGATGCCAGGGGTTACTGCCCCCCACTCTGTGGATTGGCAAGGACCAGTGACGTCTGGGTGGCCTAGGGCCTGGTCCTGGCCGTGGACAACTAGGAAGTACCAGTGGGGTAGCCTAGTTGGGCCTGAGAGTTCTTTTCTCAGAGGGAACCACATGGGTTCAGAGTGGCGTAGAACCGGAGGGTGTCCCTGCAGTGAGGGCCCGCGTCCGTGTTCTATCGCCCGAAGCAGGGAAGCCCATCAAGGTAGTGATTGGTCTGCCCTGCGTTTTGGCTGGAAGGGAGTTGTGTTGGACTTGGCCCTTTTGCCAGGGTCACCCCTGAACTTTTTGCCTTGTCTGTAACCTGGTGTTGGTGATTTTAGGCCTCTGAGCACTTTCGCACTGTGGTCCAGTGGAAAGTGCGTGCGCTCTCTGTGTACTTGTGGTGAGATTGGCCTGCCCTCCCATAGGAATGCATGGGGGATAAGTGTGTCCATGGTAATTCCTGGTATGAGAGGAGCAGTGTGGTCAAGTCTGGTATGTATGAATTTGTGAGAATAAATGCTGCGCAATGGTGTGCGCAGATTTATTGTCACTGGTGTAGATATGCCACTTTTAGAAGTTGGCATTTATGTGTGCTCTGTGTCTGCCTGCCTGATGTGAATTGCATGTCTGGCTTGTGAGTGACAGGGGCTGGGAGGTGTGTGTGGCTCCAGGAGGGGCAGGGTGAGTCAGCGCAGGGCTGAATAGGGAGATCTGCATGTAGATGGGAGGGAGGAGTTGCACCTGGGACCTGAATAGGACTGTGCCGTCCCTCCACAATGCTGGCTCTGCCCCCTGTGGTGCGTCTGAGCACCTAGCCCCCACCTGACAATGGAGAGAGGAGCTGAGCACAACAAAGTGCTCCAAAGCTCCCCAAACCAGTTGCGTCTGGTATCCCCAAGCCCTGTGCTGTGACACAAAGGGATTTAGTGTATAAAAAGAGGGGCTGTGACCCCATGAGTTTGATCAGTTCAGTTCCTGTGCTGTTCCGGACGGAGGGGGCTTGCTGCTGCTGGGGCCAAGGGGGTGCTGCCATGAGGGCTTGCCTCCCTGGGCCCTGCATTGCCCCTTGATCCCTAAAGACCTGGAAGAACTTCTCTGCAGGACTTTGGTTGTGCTTCTAGCACCTGGGAGCGTTTTATTTGGATTTTCCCCAGAGGAGGAGCACTAGGGCTTTGCAGCACTAAGCTGCGATCGTTTCCGAGGGAATCCCGACATGGGGATTCCCTCACAGTGCGTGGGAAATGCGGGTGCCCACCCCGCATTCTGCCTGTTCTGCGCGGGAGCCTACCCCGCGTTATGCACTTTTGAGAGTACGGGTGCCCACCCCGCTTATTTCATCTCAATGGCGGGTGCCCACCCCGCTTGTGAGTTTACATATGCGGGTGCCCACCCCGCGTTCCACCGTGAGAATCACCGCCGCGGCCACTTTCGCCAAAAGAAGAAGGCCGCCAAACAGGAAGTCAGGCAGCCGCGCCCGACTGTGGGCGGGGCCTGTCTAGGGGAAACGGGAAGTCTGCGCCGGCTGGAGCGGGGCTCCCGTGAGGAGAGGGAGAGCCCCGTGTAGTGTATGGTGCCTGGTGCCGGTCGCAGTAGAGAAGACCCAGGCGGGAGCCTACCCCGCGGTGGGACGGGCCAAGAAGAAAGACGGAGACCACGCTCCGTGTTTAAACCCCCGCCACGGCCGACCAGAGCATCGCGGGCGTCCCATGGAAGTCCCGGTCCCAGGAAGGGGGACCGGGCGAAGGGAGACAGGCAGCACTGCACCTGAGGCGAGGCGGGGCTCCCGTGTGGTGAGGAGAGCCCCGCGTGCAGTATAGAGCCTGCCAGAGCCTCGGGAGCATCCGAGTACCGCCGTACCCTTCCAGGATGCCACCAGAGAGCCCGGTGAGTGGTGGCGCGGCGTGGGAGGCTGGGGGCGGTTCGAGGCACATGGTCGGTGCCTGTGAGGGAGGCGGAGGGCCTCCCCCGGCACAACGGTGCCCTGTTAAATTTCACAGCTGCGCCGCAGTTGCGGGCAGCTGCACCGAGGGGGTAATTTTGTTGGTAGAGTCCCAGTGGGGGACTTAGGGCACTCATAGTGCCAGTGCCTGTTTCCCTCACAGCTGCCCCGCTAGACAGAGGGCAGCTGCAACGTTGGTAGAAGTTGCCTTGGGAGTCCCGGAGTGGGGCTTCCACGGTACAGTGGGTGCAGTGCCACTTCTTGGGGGCAAGTTTTGTCCAGGGGAGCCCCAGAGGGGGGCTCATGAAGCACAATGGTGCCAGTGCTAAGGTTGTTTGCCAAGCTGCCCTGCGCGTGCGCAGGCAGCTCCAACATTTGGGCACCATTGAGTTTTAGAGTCCTAGTGGAGGACTCTGGGCACAGGAGTGCCCCTGCCTACAGTTTTCCCAGCTGCCCAGCAATTAGTGGGCAGCTGCTACGTTTAGGCTTGTGCACCTGCGCCCTTCCTGACTACTGCATTGGCAGCCCTGACATTGGGACATAGGGCATTTGAGCCCCTAGAGAAGGCCAGTTGGCCTAGGGGCAGGTTGGTGACATTGGAAGAGCGCCAGGCTCTACAGGATTGCGTAATGTATTTATGCCTACTCTGAATGTTGCCAAGAATGATTTAGGCCCATGGCGTAATGTGTTTATGCTAATGAGGTTTGGGCCTAATGTGGTTATGCCTAATGTCATGTTATGATGTCTTGAGGTAGTGAAAATCATAAGGTCCAGCACTCCCTGCTAATATCATTTTTAACACATCAGTTTAGCAATAAACAAAAAATGGCATTTTAACAAAGTAGAGTCTTCAAATTCTTTATTGTAGTCTTCCTTATGACGTGGTAAAACTGTAGCCAACGCGTTTCGTCCTCTCGGACTTCTTCAGGGCAGAAAACTGTTTAACCGTAGTTAGTAATACTGCAGAATCAAAATATAGCCATCTCCTCCAAGAACCGGTAAATAGGGGTTTTGTCTGATATTTCTTATAAAGGATTTTGAGAGTATTATCTTCTTACTCAAGTTATTTGAGAGTAGTACTTATTCCAGATCAGGAGATATCTGCATAGTAGCCATGATCATTATAACAGGCGATCAGCGTGGTGGCGCGAAGGTCAAGTACTTGACCTTCGCGCCACCACGCTGATCGCCTGATGTTATAATGATCATGGCTACTATGCAGATATCTCCTGATCTGGAATAAGTACTACTCTCAAATAACTTGAGTAAGAAGATAATACTCTCAAAATCCTTTATAAGAAATATCAGACAAAACCGCTATTTACCGGTTCTTGGAGGAGATGGCTATATTTTGATTCTGCAGTATTACTAACTACGGTTAAACAGTTTTCTGCCCTGAAGAAGTCCGAGAGGACGAAACGCGTTGGCTACGGTTTTTTTACCACGTCACAAGGAAGACTACAATAAAGAATTTGAAGACTCTACTTTGTTAAATTGCCATTTTTTGTTTATTGCTAAACTGATGTGTTAAAAATGATATTAGCAGGGAGTGCTGGACCTTATGATGTTCATGATTTATAATATACGTATGTGTATTTTGGAGATCTAGGGAATTGGATCTCAGGTCACGGGCACCTTGAACTATCTTAAATAATTTTTCTACTACGGATAGGTGCAGTTTTTTTCTTTGCCTCAATCCCTAACTCTTATAAAATAGTATGTCTTGAGGTAGTGCCTATTTGCGTAATGTGTTTATGCTTATAAGGTTATTGCATAATGTGTTTATGCAGGTGAGGCCCATTGCGTAATGTGTTTATGCTAATGAGGTTTGGGCCTAATGTGGGTTTATGTCTAATGCTAATAGGATAATGCTTAGGTCCTTATGGTACCAGTAGTTACTGGTTGTGTTTTATATTTGCATTTACTTACCTGTTCTGATGGTTCTGACCGTGGCCCGATTGGCCTGGTCCTGTATATAATTCCCCTGTGAATATTGCCCGTGCCAGTTGGCACAGTGTAAATATGTGATTACGTTTCTAATGTGTTTTATGATAATACAAAGGCTATTTTTCTATATAACCTTGTGTGGAGTTCCTTTTATAGTGTGCCTAGTGTGTTGCTGCTGTGTGTGTGTGTTGCGCAAACGCTTTACACATTGCCTCCGGGATAGGCCTGACTGCTCGTGCCAAGCTACCAAGGGGGTGAGCAGGGGTTATCTTGGGTGTGTAACTCCCTTGCCCTGACTAGAGTGGTGGTTTCTGCCTGGCTTTGGCGCAAGCCTTAGCCAACCAGAAATCCCATTTCTAACACAGTGGATAAAGGGGACAAATATTTTAGAGATTTTCCTGAGGTATTTTCGGATGATCTTGGGTGTCTCAAAGGTTTTGAGCATCGGATCATTCTTAAAAATACAGCCAAACCCTGTGTACATAAAGTACGGAGGGTGCCGAATTTAATGGTTGAACCGTTGAGACTTGAGCTTGAAAGGCTGCTGAAGTTGGGTGTAATTGAGGAGATTGAGGCCTCGGAGTGGCTAGCTCCGGTGGTTTTAGCACCTAAGGATGGGGGTTCTGCTGTAAGGATGCGTGTGGACTTGCGCGGATTGAACGAGTGGATCTGGGTAGACCGCCAGCCTCTCCCGAATATATCAGAGTCTATCAGTTTGCTGAAAGGAGCCAAAATCTTTAGTGTATTGGACCTTTCGTCCGCGTATCATCAGATCATGCTTCATAAAGATTCCAGACATTTGACATCCTTCGTTACTCCCTTGGGAGCGTATCAATTCCTGAGAATGCCCTTTGGTTTAGCCTCAGCGGCAGCCTGCTTTCAGAGAATAATGAAGATGGTTTTGGGAGGTCTACCTAATGTCTTGTTTTTTCAAGATGATATTTTGGCTTATGGTGAAGATGAGAGTGAACATGAGGTTGTTTTGAGGTCTGTGTTAAGCAAATTGAAAGAGAAGGGGCTTACTGTCAAGAAGGATAAGTGCCGCATTGGGCTGAAGTTGGTTACTTACCTTGGTCACGTCATTTCTGGTGATGGAATACAACCCAAGCTGCAGCTTGCGGAGAGTATTGTCAAAGCTCCAGCTCCTGAAGACAAAGAGCAAGTTAGGTCCTTTTTGGGAATGGCGGAGTTCTACTCTAAGTTTGTGAAAAATGTTGCCAGTGTTGTAGAACCCATTAGAGTTTTGTTAAAGAAGGGGGCGCGTTTTGTCTGGTCACCTGAATGTGAGGAAGCATTCAAATCAGTCAAGTATGAGATTGGGAGGATGCCAACATTAGGGCACTTTGATACGAAATTGAAAACTATCCTAACAACTGATGCCAGTCTCAAGGGACTTGGGGCTGTTCTTTCTCAAGTTGTGAATGGCGAAGAAAAGGTAGTGGCTTTTGCTTCCAGAGCTCTAAGAGAGGCTGAAACCAACTATTCTTGTATTGAAAGGGAGGCGCTGAGTGTGTTTTGGGGAATACGGCATTTCAAGTTTTATCTTTGGGGTATTCCATTTACTGTAAAATCTGACCATCGCCCCCTTGTTCAAATTTTTTCGTCCTATCACAGTGACCACGTGACTCCCAGGCTTAAGAGGTGGAGTGCGGGTCTGCAGGAGTTTAATTTTCATGTACAGTACATCTCAGGTCAGAGTAATAAATCTGCTGACTGTGTCACGGTTGCCTTTGGATGTTGAACACAAAGGGGAGGAGTTTGAATGTGTGAATTGGTTGACTGAGCCCTCGTTGTCTAAGGATGAGTGGTTGTCCTGTGCTAGCAGTGATAAGGTGTTTTCCTCCCTTAAGGTTGTGATTTCTAAGGGTTGGCCAGGCTACAAAGATCTTGATTCTGATCTGAAGTCCTTCTGGGCTGTGAGAAATGATCTCACCTTTTGCCAAGGAAATCTCATGAGAGGAGACAGAGTGGTTCCGCCTGGTGAGCTTAGGAATAGGGTAGTCAATATAGCTCATGAGGGACATTTGGGAAGGAGCCTCACCAAAGCACGTGTCAGGGAAAGATACTGGTGGCCTGGGATGGATCGAATGATAGAGAGTGTTGTCAAAGACTGTCATTTGTGTGCCATTAACGATAAGTCTCATGTGACTTGTCATGCCCCTCTTTCCCCTGTGGAAGTACCTGATGCCGTTTGGACCAAATTAGGGTTGGATATAATTGGTCCCTGTGAGTTGATGCCCTCTCATGAGAGGTTTTTTTTTTTTTTAGTGGACTATACCTCAAAATGGGTGGTTTCCAAGTGCATGAGTACTGTTAATTCAAGGTCAGTGATTGAGTTCTTGAAGGATGTGTTTATTGCGGAAGGTATTCCCAAATATTTGGTCACTGACAATGGGGTGCAGTTCACCTCCCATGAGATGTTTGATTTTCTTGGGAATCTTGGAATTATTAATCAGAAGACTACCCTATATTCTCCACAGGCTAATGGTCTCACAGAAAGGATGAATAGGGTTGTCAAAAGTTGTGCTCAGCGGGCTCAAGATTCTAGAGTCTCTTTCAGTAATGTGTTGAGAGAAACTTGGTGGGGGCACCGTACTGTTCCCAATTCTATTTCCCAAAAATCGCCTTTTGAAGCCCTGAGGGGGAGGGTGGCGAATTCTAAACTAAATCCTGTATGGCTCCCTGCCTGGAAGAGCAGTGGTGTAACTGATGAATTGAGAAAGACTAGGCTCGCTGGTTACCAACAGAATTACAAACTGCGGTATGATGACAAAATGTCAGTCAGGGAGAGGAGGTGGAATTTGGGTGACCGTGTCTTGGTAAAAAAGGCTAAGCGTGGTCACAAGGGTTCATCTAATTTTCTTGGCCCTTTTGTCATCACCGCAATTAAGAAAAATGTTGTAACTTTGGACAATGGATGTACCTGGAGTATGTCCAGACTGGTTAAATTCTCTGAGATAACTCACCAAACTACTGGTAACCATGGTTGTGTTTCTGTAGAAAGGGACACACGCACTGGTAACCATAGTTGTGTTTCTGTAGATAGGGACACAAGCACTGGTTATCCAGACAGACACAGGCATGTACCTGTGAAGTTCAAAGATTATGTTTTGTGTTAAAGTAACCATCACGTTATTTCTATTTTTGCTAGTGTTAAAAACCATCTTCCTTTTTGCTTATTCTTTTAGTTTTTCTTAAGTAATCAGTCATTACATTTTGACATCCTCTATTCTGTTGTTTTATATAATTTTGTAAGGGGGATGTGTTGTAATCTTCCTGCATGTGCTAAAGATAGAATGTAGAATGTGATTAGCTCACAGATTGTTGTGATTGATTCGAGCTGGGAATGCGTTGCTGTTGAGACCTGATCTGTCGGTGGTTGCACTGAATAAAGCTCAAATTGGATTTTACACTTTGCGAACTGGCTTTTATTAGGGACCCACGCAAGCCATACCTTGCTGGACTCCCCCGGGTGTCTAGTTTTCAGAAATGTGTGGGTTTGGTAGGTTTCCCTAGGTGGCCGCCGAGCCCGGGGCCAAAAACTCATGGGACCCCCTTTGCAAAACCAGGTTGTTTTGTGATAGGTAATTTTGATGTCGCCTCAATAGGTTTTGGGCCCTTGCATGTCGCGGGTACTTGACCCACCCACACAAGTGAGGTACCATTTTTCTTAGGAGACTTTGGGGAATGCGGGCTGGGTGGAATTTTGTGGATCCACACAGATTCCAGAACTTTCCACCACAGACATGTGAGGAAAATGTGTTTTTTTTACAAATTTTGAGGTTTGCAAGGGATTCTGGGTAACAGAACCTGGTGAGAGCCAGACAAGTCAGCCCATCCTGGATTCCCCTGGGTGTCTAGTTTACAAAAATGTATAGGTTTGCTAGGTTTCCCTAGGTGGTGGCAGAGCTAGGGTTCAAAATCTACAGCTAGGCACTTTGCAAAAAAAGGGTCCGTTTTCACTGTGAAAATGTGGTGTCTGCGTTGCGTTTTGGGCCGTTTCCTGTCGCGGGCACGAGGCCTATCCACACAAGTGAGGTACCATTTTTCTCGGAAGACTTTGGGGAATGCAGGGTGGGTTGAATTTTGAGGATCCACGCAGATCCCAAAACTTTCCACCACAAAAATGTGAGGAAAATGTGTTTTTTTTAACTAAGTTTGAGGTTTGCAAGGGATTCTGGGTAACAGAACCTGGTGAGAAGCACACAAGTCAACCCATCCTGGATTCCCCATGGTGTGTAGTTTTAAAAATGTACAGGTTTGCTAGGTTTCCCTATGTGCTGGCTGCGCTAGGGCCCAAAATCCACAGGTAGGCACATTGCAAATAATAAGTCTGTGTCTAGTGGGCTTTCTGCCGCCCTGGGGGGGGGGGGGGCGGGTTGCCCCGATATGGCCCCAAGGGGGGCAGAAAGACTGTGGCTATTTTTTTGGGGGTGGGGGCATTGGTATGCCCATTCTGGGCAGCCCCCACGCATAAAAAAAGCCAGCGTAATCGCTGGCGCCTAGTGGGCTTTCTGCCCCCCGGGGGGGGGGGCAGAAAGACTGGAATTTCTCTGGGGGCTTGGGGGTATTGTCATGCCCATTTTGGGCAGCCCCCACCCCTACATGAATACAAAAAAAAATCCCCTGGTCTCTAGTGGGGTTCCTGTCCCCGAGGGGGGCAGATTGGGGGCTATTGCCCCCATCCATCCCCGGGGGGGGGGGGCAGAAAGACGAATTTTTTTTGGGGGGTGGGGGCATTGACATGCCCGTTTTAGGCAGCCCCCACCCTAATTTCAATTGCCCAAAATAAATCCCTGGCGTCTAGTGGGCTTTCTGCCCCCCCGGGGGGGCAGAAAGACTAATTTTTTTGGGGCGGGGGCATTGACATGCCTGTTTTGGGCAGCCCCCACCCTAATTTCAATTGCCCAAAATAAATCCCTGGCGTCTAGTGGGCTTTCTGCCCCCCCCGGGGGGCAGATTGGGGGCTACTGACCCCATCTGCCCCCCAGGGGGGGGCAAAAAGGCTGTAATTTTGGTGGGGGCATTGGCATGCCCGTTTTGGGCAGCCCCCACCCTAAGTAAATTTGCGGGGAAAAAATCCCTGGCGCTAGTGGGCTTTCTGCCCCTCCGGGGGGGCAGATTGGGGGCTACTGCCCCATCTGACCCCCCAGGGGTGGCAGAAAGACTACTTTTTTTTTGGGGGGGGGGCATTGGCATGCCCATTTTGGGCAGCCCCCACCCTAATTTCATTTGCCCAAAATAAATCCCTGGCGGCTAGTGGGCAGATTGGGGGCTTCTGCCCCCCAGAAGGCTGTAATCTTGGTGAGTGAGGTGGGGGGCATGGGCATGCCCGTTTTGGGCAGCCCCCACCCTAAGTAAATTTGTGGAAAACAAATCCCTGGCTCTAGTGGGCTTTCTGCCCCCCCCCCCCAGGGGGCAGAAAGCCTAAACATAGCCAAATGATAAGGGGGGAGCAAAAGCCCTTGCCCAAGGGGCCGCTCCCCCCTCCCTGGTGTCTAGTGGGTGGATCCCTGCTTGGGGATCACCCTCCTGGGGCGATCCCCAAGCAGGGATCCACTGGGGAGGGGTACCATTGGAAAGGGGAGATTCTCCCCTTTCCAACGATACCTCTCCCGTCTTTCTACGTGTTCAGGGGGCTGAGGCCCGTTTCGGTTTCACTGAAATGACGTCAGCGCGACGTGCGCGCTGATCGTCATTTCAGGGAAACTGGGGGGGGGGGCTTCGGGAGCTGGAGAAGCTCTTCCCCAGCTCCCGAGGCTGTTGGGGGTTAAAGGGAATCCCTCTGGTGTGGGCCTCCCTGGGTCATGGCGTCGGACGCGCGGGAGCCGTCCGACGCACACAATGACTTGTGTGTCGGACCGCTCCCGCGCGTCCGACGCATTGAAGGGGTTAAGGAGTGCTTATTTATTGCCCATTAGGGCCCAGATGGGGTTTGCCCAAGCACTAGTTCCAGTTTTTGAACCATTGACACATGCCCAAGCTGACCATCCCGGGAGAATATATTTGTCCTTGAATAATAACACTAATAAAGACACTGTTGCAGTCACTGAGGGGATGTCAGTGTTTGGTTTCACACAGCTGGTTAAGGGCCCTATGCATATCGCACAGCATATGTTGGATTCTATTTTTTCCAACAACGAGGCCTTGTAGATCTTTGGTTGGACCACCTAGTGGTGACTATTTGTATCTCAGTGCACACTCCAGGTAGGGAACTCACGTTATCTTGCTCCATGCGACATTCTCGTGCATGACACAAAATCAATCAGAGCCTCTGACAGCTAATCTGCTCCCTTATTCATTTTATGTAAAAAAAAAAAAAAGATCTGTCCAATCCCCTTTAGCTACTACAACGAACAGATTTCAGGGTTTTTGCAATCAATTGGCTGCTTTTTTCAGGAAGAAAATGAAAATATTTACTTGGAGTTCCAAGGGAGCAATACCCTTGACTTTCTCTGCTATCTAAAGGATGACTCAAATAAATGTCAGGCCAAGGTTTTTGAGAAATGGTCTGCTCTCACTGAACTCCAAGTCATCTAAATCTGGAAGACCCATGGACACTGCTCCCCCCCCCCCCCGAATTCTCCAGCTTTCACCAGATAAGATCTACACCTAGGTTACATCCTTAGATACCACCATTATGGAAGTGGGAATTTTTCCCCAGACCTGGAAGGAGGCTACTGTGATGCCTATTTAAAAACACCTTAGTTAGATTATAGAGAACTTAAAAACTACAGCTCGATATTCATGCTCCCTCTTCCTGCTAAACTCTGAGAGCCCTGAATCAGAGTAATTGACCAAAACAATCTTTTGGGCACGTCTCAATCAGACTTCAGAAGTGGCCACAGTACTAGTCTGTACTAGTGGCTGTCACCGACGACATGCAAGAGGTGCTTGATTGAGGTAGCTCTACCATGCTGATCTTGTTGGACCTCTCGGCAGCATGTGACACCATGTCACACTCTGTACTAGTGGCTTGTCTGGCTCAACTTGGAACCCCAGCCAAGGCCCTCCAGCTACTTCACTCATTTCTGCCAAACTAACCTCATACTGTCACTTGTGACTCTTTTAGATCTAAACCCTTCTCGCTTCCATGTGGTGTTCCCCAAGGCTCTTCCCTGAATCCTGCCCTCTTTAATCTGCATGTGTCTCTGTTGGGGAGCATTCATATATCTTTTGGGCTGTTAGTTCTTTCTTACGTGGAGGACACACAACTTATTGTGACCATCTCCAAAGATATTCTTTCAGTCACTGCCAATTTTCGAGACTGTGTGTATGCAGTAAGCAGCTGGGTGAAATCCAACTGTCTTAAGCTCAATGGCAAGAAGACAGAGGTCTTGCTGGTTGGCAGGGATGTGCCCTTTTGGTCCAATGCTTGATGGCCAGAGGAGCTAGGAGCCCTACTGGGGCCAGCTAATTCTGCCAAGAATTAGGAAGTTGTTTTCGACAACTTCCTATCCTTTACTTCGCATGTCAAAGTTACAGCCGCATCTTTTGTTATGCTATAAGTATTACAAAAGATATTTCCCTTTCTCCCCATTGCATCACATAAGACAGCTATTCGGGCCTTAATGCCCTCCCACCTCTATTACAGCAATGTCTTGCATTTGGGGCTGAATCGGGCACTGCAATCTAGACTTCAAGTGGCACAGAACGAGGCAGCACATCTCATTCTTAATTTACAGGAGCACCAGTCTATAGCTAGAGAACTATATAAGCTCCACTGGCTTCCAGTTCATAAAAGGGCAATGTTTAAAGTACTGTGTTTGGGGAAAAAAGTGCTTAACAAGTTGGGTTTCAAATTCATTGTCAGGAGATTTCAATGCTATACTCCTGTTTGTCACCTGAGATCTAACAGCAAGAGAGGGATGGTGGTTCCTAGGATCAGACGCAGTAGGTAGGGAGGTAAATCCTTTTCCTACCTTACGGTGAAGCTATGGAACTCATTGTCTCTAGATATCAAGCTCACGGATAGCAATACCTACTTTCAGAAAGCTTGTAAAGACTTGGTTGTTTACTCTCTGACCTTTGTTCCAGCTGACTGGATCCTGGTTCTGGTTCCCAGCGCCAAAATGCCTTTAGGAAGCAGTGCCCTTCGGTGGTGACTTTGGCGTTGATATCAGATAAAAGACAGGCTGGGAAAATCTTCGATGCTGAGGTGGGGTTTCTCAGTGTTGCTGCTTGGGCTCTAGGGTCTATTGGTGTTAAGGCTGGGAATCTCGGCCTAGAGGCTTGATCTCGTCCTCTGGTGCCAAAGGCACTTTTGGGGCTCAAATTGCCTCAGGAACAGTGGGCTGAGCCAACTGTTGAGATTTCTTCCGGGTTGGTTTAGGGTTTAGATAAAGGCAGTCTCAGTTTAGTTACTTTCCCTGGAGAGAAGACTCCGATCGAGGCTGAACCCTGAGGGAAGATCTTCTGTGTGTAGTCTTTGTGTAAGCCTCGATGTGGTCTTTGTGCCGGTTGTGAGTTTCACTGAGAGCCCTAGAGATGGCCACTCTGTGAAGAACCGATGGCCACTCTGCAGAGAACCAGTGGCCCCATCCCTTAAGATATAGAATACATTTCACTTGACTTCTTCCATGTCCTGTTTGGATGGTAACTGGAGAACTTCGGTACTGCATCCTGTAATGAGCCTGGAGTCTCTCTCCTCAGTGCTGGACAATTGTCTTGCACTGACAAGACTTGCAAGCAACCATGGTCCCTCGGAAGCCAGAGGTCGGAGACCCAATGCTGGCCCAACCATGGGAATTTGCTGTTGCAATTTGGAGAAAATATAAAAGGTGTGGTGTCCACATCCTCCTGCAACATAGGTCATTCTCATATAACCTGGCCCAAGGCTTCTCATTCTGATTGGACTTGGAAGACTTCCATTTGTGATATTCAAAAAGACCCAAGGAAACGGGATCCATATTGAGCAGGTATTTTCAATGGGTAACATTGACTGGTTTCTTCCATGAGTCTTGGAAGGAAGCTATAGTGAAGCCTTTTCATGAAAAGGGCAAAATGGATCACCCAGTCAATTATCGCCTGATTTCCCTTTTAGACATCTCGTCCAAACTCTATGCCCAAACATTGTTAAAACATCTAGCGGCCTGGGCCTTCTATACTGGATTGATTCCAGTGGAGCAAGGAGGCTTTAGGCCGAAGCATTCCATGATGAACCACTGTTTCACGCTGTGGGGAGTCGCAAAGTAGTCAATGGAGTCGGTAGGTGGCCTTTGCTGCTGCTTCGTTGACTTACGAGCTGCTTTCAACAGGATGGGCAGAGGCACACTTTGACATAAACTACAGAAATGAAAGATATCTGGAGCCCTGTTGAGCCTGGTGATGAAGCTCTATAGTGGTAACTGGGTACAGATTGACCTCGATGGGCTTGGAAGCCTGACTAGGAAAATTCAGGTTCAGAACAGCTTGGGGCAGGGGTGCATTTTAGCACCCCTGCTGTTTAGTTTGTTCATTGCAGACCTCCCCCAGATGTTACGCGATACGCATAGTTTTTCACCAAAGATTGGAGGTAGGCATATTAGTTGCCGCATGTACATGGACTATCTGGTGGTGATGGACCTCACGCCTATAGAGCTGCATCAGAAACTAAATGCCCTGAATGCCTATTGTCTAGAAAACAAATTAACGATAAATGTTGACAATGTTTTTTGATGGTAGGAAAAGGAAATTTGCGTGGTTCCTAGGTGATGTACGGTTAGAGCAGGTTAGAGAGTATAAGGACCTGGGTGTAACCTTTTCAGATGATTTGAGGTAGGATAAACAAATGGCTTCCCGGGGACTCTGCAGTAGTGAATGGGGTTAAAAGGTTTGAGTGTAAGTTTGGGAGTCACACCTTTGCGCCATTAAGTAAAGTTATACAGGGTAAGCTAATCCTGCAGGCCCTTTATGGAGCAGAGGTGCTGGCTTGGGATAGGCGGGTATCATGGGAAGGTTTAGAAAGTAATTCTCTGAAACTGCTCCTTGAACTCCCTAAAAATGCTTTGATTCAAGATGTAAGGAGGAAGCAGAGAACTGTAGCCTGGAGTGCGCTGGCGGATGCTGGAGCCCTGAGTTTCTATTTTTCTCTTAAAGAGGGGGTGCCTGCACTGCCTGGTGACAAATTGTCAAATCAAATTTTACCGGAGAGAAGGTTAATTTACGGTGATAAAAAGAATCCTGTGGTAATGATGCTGAAGCATTTGGAGGTCCCAGAGATGCACAACAAAAGAGGGGAAGTAGTCCGGACGAAGCAGATAAAGAGTACACTTAGGCAAAGTGCTCTAGAAGCTAGCTGGGGAGAGGATTTGCACTATCGTAAAACTAAGAGCTCAGTTATTCCTTACTTAAACTCTCAGGAGAGCACAGATTAGTTCTGTTACGTGTATAATAGTACAGATAAGCGCCTATGTAATGAAGGTTTGCGCATCAAGGGATTAAAAATAGAAGTTGCTAACAATAAGGGGAAGTGCCCCCTGTAAGCGAGGTAGGAAATACTCAGTGAGCCACATACTGATGGATTGTGCATACTTCATTGAGAAAAGGAAAAAGGTTCTCCGACCTGTATTTAAAAAATACAGAATCCAAGAGGGAAATGGGTCTGAATTTGAACCATGACCTTAGATTCCAGGATGTAGCTATTGCCATTGGCCAATATCTGTATAAAATCTTAAAGCCTCCGGTGATATTACCCCATTTTTAAGATCTTAATATCCTAGGCTGGCATGACTGTTTTTTACTAGTAAGGAGATGTTAAGTGCAATGAGAGGATCTCCTAATAAGGATATGTTCAAAGATGGGAAGTATGTCCCTAACTGAAGCATGATTAAAAGATCATTGAAGTTGCGATAAGCTACTATGCACATTGCACTTTATAAATGCCTATTAGGGTAAAATTAATTGTTCGTCATTGGCTAAATTTTTTATTATTCTTTCTAAAGTGTTTTAAACCTATGTGAGATCTTGGGCCGCAAACTGTATTGAGTCTTGGTATGGAGAAACGTTAATGTTTATAGGCTTGTAGTTGTATGATTTGTAAGTTTGTGAGGTTGAAAGCTACAATCATGAATTGTTGTTTTAGGTTATTTATAAAAATTATCTATTTTTATGAATTGCGAAATGTGTGTATATTTCTATAAGAATCTATTTCTTGGAAATAAAGTATTTGGACTTGACTTGGAAGTGGGCTTCAGTCCTAAGTGCTCTGATAAAGGTGTCCTCTGTAGTATGATGATCTTGGGTGGGAGTTTTCAACGATCAATGTTGAAGACTTCCATTTATTTCTGTTTTCATGTGCGACTGTCCTGGAGCACCCAAAAATATGCCCAAACCTGGTGGCGCAAAAAGACAATCAATCTAAAGTGGTGTCCATGTTCTGGTGCATTGTGTGCTTCCCGGGAGGGATCACATGACACTTTGAAACTGAAATCTTTACTTCTAAAACAAAACAACTTCCGATGTCTGTGCCCATCACTAGATGGTAGGAGTATGCAGTGCATGTGATCTACAGTAACACTTGTTGAAAAATACAATTTCTTTGATTTTATATTTTAAGTTCAATGTTACAAACATCCATTTAGAATTTTTTTTTATTATCTTCCTTCATTTTCTTTTCTGGTGGTGAAAGTGGGAATTTAATTTTTATTCCACCACCTGCTTTCTGTAACAGGTATACCCTCCCCAACCCTCCATACACACATCCTTCTATTCCCAGGTACTCTTTTAGTAATAATGTTAGTCTTTTTCGACACAATCCTTTTAAAAAAAATGTGGTGCTGACGCCTTCCTCCTAGAGTCAGAGTACTGTGAGGAAAGCACTGAGTAGCGTTTTTGTTCTTGAATTAAGCTTGTTCATGCTCCACAACCCAAGGACAAACAAACACATTTGTTCCATATTGTTTTGATTTTTCTTTGTTTGAATGGCTACATCTTTTACACCCTTCTTTCCAGTGCGGACGCTGGTACCTTACACTACATTGACTTCGTGTTATGCAGAGTTTCCAAGAGGTTCTGCTAAATAGTAAACTGAAGTGCCACATGTTCACACTTTTCTATTGCCCATCTATATTCCATATCTTTATAAAGTAGCTGCATAGATGCTGTGCCAAACAGCCTCGTGTTCTTACAGTTCTTTGTTAACATATGTGAAGATCAGCTAATTTATAATATATCAACTTTAGCATCAAATAAAATATAAAGATTCTGCCCTTTAGTCTATAATACTCTATGGCCTTCATTTTACGTTACATTATGCATTTTCATAAGAAATATCCAACTGCTAAAGTGTGACAACATTAACATTTATTTTGAAAAGGGCACAGAGGTGGCAGTGGAAAAATCGCATCTAGCATTTCTTTTATACATCAGACCTTTAAACATTTTTCCTCACATTGTCACAAAATAACTGGCTATGTTCATAAAATGGCCCTAAAGTACAGACAAAACAACAACGAAGAGATGCATACTGAATCACTCAATGCACAGCATCTAAATGTAGCATACACATGAAATAACAGTAATGACAAAAGGAGTTGCTTACAAAAAAACACTCAGTGCAATTATCGCCATTTTTGTTCCGGGAGAAAAAAAGTATCAAGGCCTCACTATGAGCCCAAGACATGCCATATAACTTTAGAAAATGGACTCTTGCTTTTTGTCTGCTAGATTGGACTAAACAAACCACTTTCAAATGCAGAGATTGCCAGCAATCATAGAGTGGTGTTGATGCATTTCCTGTGCTTCAAAGATCACTTATAACACAGAGACAAGCCACGTGTAGATCTGAGACAATAAGTACTTGTTTTACCAACTGAAAACAAAAATGTTACTCCAAGTGCGGAGCGACAACGCTGCTTTAGTTTACAATAAAACAGGCACACAAAGAGATGCGAAATAACTGAAGGGTGAGGCATTGAGGAATACACCTAATCAGGGTTAGCACTAAGGCCTTGCTTGTCAGAATAAAGATTTTTCTATTCTTAGATGGACATTTTTAGCACAAAAGACAATATTCAGTCCTTTCAGAAAACTATCAAAAACACTGTTTCAGGTTACATGGACAACCACATGTCCAGAAAAGTCTCTGATAATTTGCAGGAAGAAATATCATAAAATTTCATTCCATTTTCTGATTTGTATCTAGGCCATTAAGACTTGTGTCGTCTGACAAACACACCATGTTTTCCTTTGGATAAAACAAAGTGCTTTTGTACTGTTTGAAAACTAGTGAAAGAACGCTCGTTATATCCAAATGTAATGAATCCTTCAATAAGGTTTTACAGGTATAGGGGATAGGAGTGATGTGATTTAGGTTCAAGATATGGAATAAGAGAACCATCTGACAAAAACCTGGACCTATTCTTCAGCTGCTCAGAGGCAAGACAACGCACTATAAGAAAATCTATATTTGATGTGTCAGAGCAACCTTCAACAGGATAGGACTGACAAATAGGTAAATCAGTTGTAAAAGGTGAACAGATGAATCTGCTTAAGAGTGCTGAAATATTGATTATTTCAATTTAAGAGATAAGGTGCCTTGGGCAAACTTCTTTAAGGTTTCTGCTTTCATAGTTAGAATAGGGATAAAGATGTAACAACATTGTTACTTAGCACATACTTTACAATATGTGGTCATACAAACAGCTTGAGCAGTGTGGTTGTAAGTCAATGTAAAGCTGTTTTAGTGGAACAGAATTCTCAGACCATTAACAGACGTAAACCTGCTGGCCATGCCCTTTCTAATCAATTGTAATACATTAGAAGTCGCACCAGTAGTTGTGGCTATGTGGTTTATAACATGTAAATAAATTACAAGGCACAAAGTATATTTTAATAAAAAATTCCAGCAGATCTAAATGTGCTTTTATACGTAGACGTCTATCTTATCAATCTTAGAAGCTATTAAACAATATGCTATCTTGCACGGGTTATGTTTCTTCAGTCCATACTTGCGACTGTGAGCTAACATGTCAACATAGCCTCATTCCCCAGACATAACGTAAAAGTCTCTTAACTTTTGGTAATGCGTTTATTTTCACAGAGTCCTCATCTACTTGAAAGAAACTGTTCCTCATAATAACACGGAAATCATTATGCCTTTTGAAACTAAATATTACAAGGCTTGTCAAATTGTCAAATTTGGGAACAGGATGTTTTTGCAAATGATAGTCAAGAATGTTTTTTACTGTGTTCTTCACTAAAAACATTTTTTTGGGGGGATCTTACAAAATGAATGCTGGTACATGAATTCTTAGTCCTACTCCATGTCATTATATTTACCTCTGTTTTATATAGTAAAAAGTTAATAATGAGTCACCTATTTTATAGACCACTATTCTCGTCAAACATCATGGCACAGGGGTTCAGGAACACCCCTGAAGTAAAACGGTACAGGTAAATAAAAATGTATTTCTAATTCGATCTGCTTCTCTTTCTACACCTGGAGTATATTTCACACTTTGAGTCCAGAAAAAACTTAGGTGTAAATACTATTCTCAAGAGCACCATTTTACTGCATAGAATCATCAAAGTATATGTAGCAAAATTATGCAAAGATGGCTGCAGGTTAAACCTTAAGCACAACCTCTATCTACCTCATCGCATTGTTAAAAAAAAATCTTTCCAGGCAGGGCATGGCTTTTGATCTCTTCAAGCCAGAGGCAAGATCTGCTGTTATGATATTAACGGTTACACAACAACGTATGTGGGTTGTTTTGCTACATAAAATGCAAATACCTTGTTCATTTTTAACAGTTTCAATTATTTACTCATTTACCCACACAGGGCATCTCAGCCTCAGCCTGCTGTTTCTACATGCACTGCAAAGGATAGAATTGTTTTTCGTGTTGGAAGAACACATGCAACAAGTTACTTTTTTTTTTTAAACAGATAAAGGCTGATGTTCCCAGCTATCCCCTACCTTAAGTAGCTGCCAACATCTAAAAAGGTATTGATACACTTTATACAAGGGCTTTTTCTACAGTCATTGTGACACAAGATTTGGAGGTACAGTGCATGCATAGACAGATAAAACATGTACCTTTGAAGAGACAAGATGTAAAAAATACATGGATATTGGTGGAATACAAATGTAGGCAGTACACTCTAGCTGTCAGTCTAAAATGAGCAAACAACATTATTTCCCCAAGAGAAACATATGAACACATAAATGTATGCAATATGTACAGCATGTTGCTGGTAATGCACGGCTGTCCTCATCTAAACCTTATTCTTCCTACATTATTCTACCTACAATAACATTTACTTACAATACATGTTTCCTCGTCATAAAAGAAAAGCACAACCACAACAACAAACAGCCACTTCCTCTGTGTGAAAGAAAAATCAAAAACCATGGAAGTGAAATTTCTCTGTTTAGTTGGTTTGTGTTTTGGTAGGTTTAATAATAGGCAACTGTAACGCATTGTACCAAAAATGTTAATAAAAAAGATACAGTGTAGTAATAGCAATAAACTGGCACAGAAAGAGACACAGTAGGGACAATAAATTCTCATGTTCTTGTAATTTTTAAAATACGCGACCACTGAGGCTGACACAGCAAACACACAATCATGCACGTAAAGGAAGTATAGGTGTGAAAAGCACTGTAAAATATAATTGCACATAGATTATAGGTATTTCCCCTAGTAACAGGAATTTAATAGAGAAAAAAATAACAATTTGATTGTAATTATTTTCCTGACACCTTTTCTTTACAAATTAAAAAAGTCATCTTTTATATCTACATTTTCAAGAGCACCTAGTCTCTCAAAATATCCAACAAGCTCCTGTTACAATTTGTAAAACTTCTATACATATTTAAAAGTCACAGACTCATTCAAAAATACTTCTGTTAAAGTGTTTTTAAGCAAACAAGGCTCCTTGTTGAATAATAATGACAACGTATTTTATATACCATTTTACATTACACTTTCCTCTTTCCGATCTTTGTGGATACCAAATGTTAGAATTACCCAATGTAATGGTACTCAGTGTCCTGTCCTTGGAAGAATGAAAGTGTGAGTTGTGCAAGCATCCTCACACAAATACATGCCTGACTCGCAGAGCAAGCTTGTGGGCTTGGAAGTAAAAATATGCCTGTTTGTAGTCAACGAAGAATACATTTAAAATTATTATAATACAACTAAGTGAAATGGCAATTACAACAAACTTTTGACTAGACTCTGGCCCGGATCAAGACAGGATTAAGCAGGGAGCTCAATAGATCCACTATTCCCAAATACCTTAAAATAGTTTGGGTGTAATTGTTGTCATAGTTACAAAATATTGATAGCAGATGTTTGAAAATCTATGTAAAGTTCAGAGTAAAAGGATATCTTTTCGTGTCCATCCACGCATTACTTTAATACATCACTGTCAGTTGATTCAAAAAGAAAAAATTGGAAATCTGCCCAGGTAAGTTTTTTCTGTACTTGAACCAAATTTAATATTTGCTTGGAATTCTCAAGGACTCCAGTAGTACTCCTGGGAAGTTGTCACAGTTCCCTGGGCATACCTTCAAATATTAATATTTACACTTTCAGAAATACAGCAAATGAGCATTTCAAAGTGAGCAATGCATCGGTTTATTCGCACTTTTTTGCTTTCTTCACATTGCCCCTTCTTGAACTTCCTTCACCTAAATCCTCACCAATATTCTAGAGGTATTTTCTCCATTTCCCACAAATGGATTTACAATTACACTTGACAAGAGTAATTCTGTATTCAGGATAGGAAATTTTACATACTAAAGGGTTGTGAAACCCACAAACATCCACGTTTGTGGATTTTCACCATCATCTGAGGAATTCCTCACCCTGAAATGACCACATGCTGCCCTATGGATTAATTTACCTACACATAGAAGTATTTCCAGTGCTTAATTTGCAAAGAAATAATTGACAGGGCAAAAGGTTTTTGCTCGGAAGCCTCAGGCCGACACTATTGTATGCCAGCATGTCTAATAACAAGGCTGTTCACTTCATGCCTCTTTAATTCACCTCCCAGACACTCCCTGTCCATTTATTGCACTCTTACAGATTCCTGCTTTCTCTCTTTCTCATGCATTTTCCGTTCTCTTCCTCCTTCTTTCCCCTTTCTATGTAATTCATTGATGAACGCATCTACTTGTGTACACCTAGGATTTGTGAATCATAATTTCGGATTTCACTCACAAATTATGCCATGTGCATACCTAAATCTCCTTTATGACTCTTAATAGAGGGCACCCACAAGCCGGGGCTGTGCTATCATGAGGCAAGGTAAGGCAATAGACACCAGATAGAGGTGCCGCCAGATTACTGCAAAAGGCCTGAAAAACAAAGTGTTTTTCCAGTGTGTACAAAGCACTTCAAGGGGCAAGGAACTAGTCTACAGCGCTAAAATCCTTACACAATCCCTGCCCAAAGCTACAGTCAATAAGCAAGTCTTGCTTCAGTATGCAATGACCTTTTACATGCAACTAGACAATTTAAATGTCTAGCGCAATATGAAGATAATTTAATTCAAAACTACAATTTTATTAAAAGTTTATTAAGAGCAGCTTTGCCAGAGCAGGCTTAAGCAATATATTTTGTCTACTTGATTTCATTTACCTAAAATGTAAAGGACAATACAAAAGTCTAGAGTACAGTGTTCAAGGTAACAATCTGTGGGAGATAGAGCAACAAACAGAGGATCAAAGACCAATATAGGTATTTTAATTTATCCTGATGTAAGAGAAATTATGGTGTGGTCACAGCTAATGTAGTTTAGAAAAAACTTTTCCAAACCTCTGATGTTTGTTCAATACAAAATGGTTCATTAACTGAATCATTGTGGCACTGCTTTGCTTTGGCTCTACAAGTTTCCAGATCGTCTGAAGAAATGTTGTCCCCGACTACTGATAAGCTAAGAAATTGTACAGAGAAAGTCACACTGGTCTAAATCTCGTTTTCGCAACTGTCAATCTTTCTAAATGTGAATGTCTTAGCTACTATATGAATGGAACTTTGCCTTTTTTTCATTCCTCTCTTCTAAATAATTCCAACACTCCATGAATTTTATCTTTCATTGGACTTAACTTTCCAGATCAAATCTCATTTTACGTTGCCTTTCAAAAATAGATTTATATAGATTCAAATAGATGAATTGTGACAATAAGGACTGTACAGTCTCATACGCCACTGTATAGCACCACCCTAGAAATGTATATCTGGGTAGTCCAACAAAAGGTATAACACCTGGAGGGTCGGGAATGGTACACCATGTTTGTGCTCATACCAAATAGACATTTGAAAACAACCCTTATATTTTAAAGTTGGTGTACAAAAAGAAAATTCAGCAACATACTTTATATCCAAAGTCCCATTGGCATTTATGCTGGAAAATGCTCATTTGCTAAGTCACAAACATGTTGATAATGTACACAAGGTTCTAAGTAATACAGCATAAACTGGCATTTTGCAGATAGGCAACTTCCACTTAAGTAAGATTCCATTAACCCAATAGTTAATGTTTAGGTACTAACGAAAACATTGATAATGAGCAAAATGGTATGAGTATAATAATTATGAGGTGATGTAAAGACACTGATCAAGGATACGCTGCCCATGAGCACCCTGATCTGATAAGCAAGATAATGTGGGCACACTGAACAAGGGCAAGAAGCCCTTGGGCACACTGATCATTAGCAAAATGCACATTGAAAAACCGAATGTGGGTAGGCTCTTCAATCAATGTACACTGGTATGATGTCTACACTACTACCAAAAAAAGAGAACAGACGGATTTTAGTGTGAGTGTGCCAAGCAACCTGACAAACTCCATGCATCACACCTCAAGACTGGCTGAATATTTGCACTCTTTTAGAAATCTTTAGAAAAAGCATTGATATTTCCCTATTAGATTATTTCCTCTAAATAGGGGATTTCACTCAATTACTCATATTTCTAGCAACAGTCATGTGCTCCTAAGAGATAAGGATTATTTGTTCATAAGAGATGACAAGGATTAACCAAAATCTCAAAACAAAATTATTTTTAAAGGCACTAGGCCAAAGGTTAGCTTGATTCATATAAGATTTAAGCATAACCACTTACTGCCCACATGAATTCCATTTGCATTCATTTTCTTACGTGGGTTGCCTGGAACTTTGGCATGGATCGAGCAATCTAAAACTTACTTTGCACACCCTTACACTAGACAGTGATAAAATGCATAGAGAGACACTCTGGCTAGAATGTTCCCCAATGAAAAGCATTAAATCGCAAACACTCTGCTAGTCATCTACAAGTAAGCCAACACACCCAAACATAATTTGAGCTTAAGATGCTACCTATTATGATATGCAAACATTGAAATGTTATTTACAGGTCAGTCAAGAATTATGTTAGGGACTTATACTACTATGAACTATTTGTTCATGGCAAGGGGTGCCTCTGTTTACAGATTAGTGCAAAAATGCACCCTTCGCACATAACTATACTATTGAATTGACGTGGTACTAAAAAAGATGCAAGCGAACAAGCTCCTTATAAACAGAGGTCACTACATGGGCTACTAAAATGGTTCATTTGAGTCTCCATGAGATCTCCTTGACAAACTATTGCCAGCTACTGGATCTAGATCATGCTAGGAACTTCAGATAACTCCTATCTCCAACAGGACAAGCGTGCCACCAAGACTTCTTTTAATAGCTTACACTTTGGAAGGGTCTGGGGTAGCTACTGGGTGACAAGAAAAAAGGAAAACCAAGAGGGTTCAACCAGCTGCAGTCTGTGGGAATTTGTCAGTTATGACATCTGTTATGAGTTGGACGTAGGAAACAAATAGGGTCACTAGAATTAGAAGGATTAATTAACAAAATAAATCTTTACAACTGAAGAAAAAGCATTTAGCAGAGGGTTTCCTGACACTGTATTGTGGAATGTATATGTGAGCAATATAATATGTGGTTAGAGTGGCACAGACATGCCACAAATGCTGCCTCCGGTACTTAGAGATGACAGACACGGAAGCATACAATGTTACTCTGAAGAAGCGTCCATGCTCCAAGTGTAGCATCGCCAGACCAACTGACACTGCCATGGCTTGCCAATGGTCTAACTTATACTGTGATATATATGGAGCTATATTTATTAAAGATAGGGTACATTTTTTAAAGACCCATTGAAGACCTGGAAGAATTAATCAAGCTGTAAATTCTCTCTACATGAATATTAGGAAGACCAGCTCATGACTTAAAAAAGTCAAGTGCATGTTGCACAATTTATGATCCGTCAACCTTATTCTATCTGGTACAAACTGACCACTTCCACTATGTGCATATTAGCATCTCTATCATCAACTAGACCTAGCAAAGCAAAAAGAGCTTCATAATCAATTTTCATTATTGCTATCTTATCACCATTATCTCTCATTTGGGAATACAGGATATGGACTTCACCCCCAAAGACTTGGGCATAAGTGCATTGCATTCATAAGCCATAGTATACTTTAGGCTAGTCACAATAAAAATATGTTTTTCAACCCTCTTAAAAAGGTTAAAAGAGTTGTTTTATAACCACATAGGCCCACAACAGAGACGTGGTGTGTCAATCTTAGATCTGTGATTATGTTGAGTTCAATATTCCTCTTAATGTGCAATGTCTAATGAATGAAATTCACACCTGGGACAATGCTGAACACTATGTAGTGGTGATATTAATTGCATGAATTAAGAAGATAATATACAAATTCATTCGGTCACCCATTCTGAGAATCCTTTGCAATCAATTTTTGCATAAATAGTGCAAGAAGTCAAAGGGACAGCTGCAACCCTTTCACAGTTGCTGGAATATAGATAAACCATGGGATATCATTGCATAAAATCACAAGTTACCAGCGTAAAAGATAATATGCATTACTCCAAGAAGAAAAAACATTGTGTATAAATAATATGCCATATAACTCTGCCAAATTTACATCAATGTGGCGTAATACGTGTGTCACATAATTGCTTTTCAGGCGAAGCTGGTTGATTTTATAGGTTTTCAGTCTTTAGTTTCTCTTGGAGAATTTTAAACTTTGTAAGGGCCTTCTTTCTCAGGATGTGCCTTCAATCAATAGACACAAAGATCTGGGAACTTCATCTCATACACAGGAATCGAATGGTGCTGAGGCTGGCCATAAGCAGCTGTGATAGTGCCGGATGGGCTTGGAGGTGGTCTGTAACAAAGAGAGTAAGGTGATAAAAATTTAAAGCAAGGAATAACGCTGGACGTTCCAACGGTCTGTACAGTCTGCATAAAACAGACCAACTTTTATAATAATGAATCCTTATCTACCATATCATTTCAAATAATGGCACGTTGGAGGATAGATGAAGTGGGCAATCTGTTTTCCTAAAAAAGTACTGTTTATGGAAAAGTTACTTACTTGTAACACTGGTTTCTCAATGTGGGTACCTGTACCGACTCACACATTGTTACAATGTCCTTTTCATGACTCTCCCACCTGTAGAAGTTGGACATCCAATGAGAAAGTTGGAAATTATTGCTCTCATCAAGACTTAGGCTTTTTAGCACCAGTGAAGCCCACAAAGGCAGACCAGCCATTCTGTCCAGAAGGTTTGTGGTTGATGTAATAGGATCGCATACACTTGGGTCCAATCTATTTAACGTCGCCTCTGCTCTTCTTGGGTGTTGACAGTGCTTAATTTGAAAACAAAATAAGTGACTGGGCCCTTGTCAGGAGGCCACTGCAGCTGCCAGCGCTGCCAATGACAGTATCAGCACAACGACAAACCATCACATTCCTACAAGTGTGACAGTCCAGATTATTCCAGACTCCCAAAAGAATGGCTTGGTTGGCAGGTATTAGTCATTTTTAATGTATATTGAATTAATGTACAACTAATGTTGTGCTTATCTGCAAATTTGACAAACAGCACCACCATGTGGCAGACTGTTATAAGTACTGGTGTTTATAATGAAGTGCTGGTGCCGAGCACCAGAAACCACCGGCTCAAATATATAAATATTGAAGCACAACACATTGGCTAATATTGAAAACAGATATCCCCACTTGTAAGAAGAATGGGCAAGTGCAGAGGAACAATTTATCCAGGAGGAAAACTGTGACAGGTGCACAAACTGAGAGGACTTCACGTTTTCCAATGCTGCGAGCTGAAAATATTGTCTTGGGAATAGTCAAATTAGACAACTATGCACTGGCTCAAATTGTGCTGTCTCTAAGAAACGAAACTCTAGATTCAAATCCCACTAAAGAACAATGAACGGGAAGGGATGAAACAAGTAAACAAACCCTTTTAGAAAACGTGCCACTAGTGGAAATTTGAACAAGGACGACTGGTCAGGATACACATGAAGGTGGACAGGGAAGCCAAATAGCCATTAACTGCCACCATTGCAAGACCTTGCTGACCTTAAGACAGTGCAAATTGGAGGATATAGAAATGACAGTATTTAAAATGATCTTGGCCTTCTGACGTACACCACTAAACTTTGCTCCAGAGACCCACGTAGGTGGATTTCTTTGTGGGTTTCCTGACCACCAAGATGACGTCTGCAACTATATCAGGACCAAAGTTGGCACCACTCAATCTACTCAGATGCAGTGCTTGGGGTTTAGGGCAGAGGAACTGATTGTTCTGCTGCAACATCACCTCCATCAATTTCAATGAACCAGGGTTTTCTAAGTTGTTGTTTGGTTGTTCCTGGCTAATAGCAGGAACTCTGTTTGGGTAGGGTCATGCTTCAGGTACGTGCTGAATATGCAGGTCTAGATGAGATGCACGCAGTATTTGAGGTGCTGGATTTCTGGGGCAGAAGACCCTTTCAAATATAGTTGTGTCTCATTGGCATTATTAATGAATTTTGATACTATCTGTGAGAATGATTCCAAGGGGCTATATGTAGAGGTGGCTGAGTGCCAACAAATTGGCATACCTGATCCACCGTTCTTAATCTAGGGCAATCAGGATTGGCGGCACCCAATTTTTCTGCACCTGCCACAGAATTTTTGAAGAAGTGGAAATGGTGGAAAAATGTACAGTAGGCCCTGAGACCAACTGAACCTGAAAGTATCCCTCGGGTAACCATTCAGAGGGAAGTGTATGCCACAAAAACTGAGACTTCGTGTTAAATATATAAATAAATCCAGGATTTGTAAAGCGCGGCAAATCACCCGTGAGAGTATCAAGGCACAGAATTGTAGGCACGGGGAGATTAAATGATTTGCCCAGAATCACAGGATGTTGAGCTGACGCAGAGACTCAAACCTGATTCTCCCACCTCCAAAGTTGGCAGCTCGGGCCGTTACGTCACATCCTCTCCCTAGGCCTTGGGAAACAGATTCACATATTGACACCGCAATTTGGAAAAAATCACCTACATCACACTTGAGGGTGCGGCTACAACTTGTGGCTTTCCGATGGAAGGTGGCTGAGAGCATCTGCTCTCATGTCAAGTGAAGGGAACCTGCAAGATGAGCTGCAGCTGGGAAAATTCCCTGTTGCTGTCAAACTGCGACTAGTGAATCAACTCACACCACAGAGTCCACAACCTCACACCGCCCCATTTTTTTAATATAATGGATTAGGGTAGTTTTGTTCAATAGAATCTGAATTGTGCTCTCTGAGGTAGAAGGGTCCATCCACCAGTGTAGTAACATTTTTTTTAAATGTACAACCGTGGAAAATGGGCAATGTAGAGAACACAATTCTTGGAGTTTTAATGATGAATAGAGTCGTAACAGACAAATGAATTAGTTTACAGTTTTAACACATTTACTGAGTTGTTTAGAAGTGCAATTAACCCTGTAAAATAGTTGTGCCATAAGTTAATATTTAATATTGTTGCAGTTTTGGATGTTGTTTTCACTTTGCTCTTGCTCATCCCCCCTCCCGATCAGTGTATTGCTGCAAACCATTTCTCTTCATCTTTTTGGAGAACATCGAGTGAATGACGTCAAAGGTTTAGAATGGGCTATGGTATTAGGAAGTGTGCATTGTGAATGGCACTTCCATTGTGTACCCAAAGTATCATTTTCAAGGACATCCGCTGGAAGTTCTGATGAAGACGTGTTTGTTTTATGAACCTTTGCCTGAATTATTTTCAGTTGCTGTGAAAGTAGGTGAAAGACTTCTCTAACCTTATGAAATGGGGTTAGAACTAAATAATTAAGTAGTTTTTAACTGTTACGTTGCGGTTTCTGATTTTATCAATTGCAACTCTAACCATTATCATACAATGCTGAGTTTGCAAAATCTATTAATAAGAATTGGATTTGTGTATGAAAGTCCTTGGGTCTCAGTAATTGTGTGCTCATTCTATTTTACTAAGGGCACATTCTGCCTGTTGTGGGCTTATTGCTTGGTTCATTTTGCGATACTGTGCCCTCCTGCTTTCAACTTCTCCTTATGGGAATGTTGTCAGTACTCTTTATGAGTGTGAGATTTAGTTAGTCTGAGTTTTGTGAATCTGGATTTCCATAATTGAGCATGTATGACATTTTCAAGCATTTTTCTCTGTGCCTACTTACCAAACTTTATGTAATACACCTATTATGGTCTATTTGAGATCTAGAACTCAGTTATTAGTGTTTACCTTATGTATTTCGTTATACTCTGCTAAATGACTGATTTCTCGTGGGGAGTGTAATCTCTAACCTCTAACTCTATTGGAGAAATAGGAGCCGGACTAACTGGGTAAAAAATAAGGGAGATCAATTTATTGGGGTTCATGTGATTAATTGGTTTCAGCTCCAGTTAATCAATTGGAGGATTTAGACTTGAACTGAGCGCCTTCCTTAATGCTCAGGCCACTGCGGTTGCGACACCATTAAAAGGCCCCCATCCACCATCCGTGGGGCGACAACAACAGGATTCATATGAAGCCATCAGGCCAAAACGACATAATACCTGCAGAACAAAGAGTTGTGTCTGAATCAGAAATCTCAAAATCATTTCCCCAATAGCCACCGTAAAAAAAAAACCTTCATAAGGGTCGTCTTCATTACCACATCTCGAGGGTTAACATTTGTGTTGAAGTGAGGTTAGACTTTTGGGCCTAGATAGTCAAGCTAAAGTTGTACATGCGAATCACTATGCATGGATTGTGTTCCTCAAGTAGCTTCGGAGACTCCACTTTCAATTGCCAGTCATCCAAGTATGCAAATACAAGGACCCCAGACAATCACAGTGAAGCCAAGACCACACCAAGCACTTCTGTGAAAATGTGCGGTGCTATCATCAGCCCTATCGGAAAAACCATGAACTGATAGTGCTGGGATACCACTGTCAACCTCTGGTAAAGTGAGGGAGCATACTGGAGCATACTGGAGATCCAGTACACCCACCAATGTACTGCATTTGGGGCCACTAAGAGTTGGCTCAGGGTTAGCATCTTCATATTGTCCTGCTGAATGAACAAGTTCAGAATATGGAACTCGAGGATGGGTCTCACAACTTTGTTTTTCTTTGGCACCAAGAGGTAAAGGGAGAAGAAGTATGTACCCTTTCTTCCAAAGGCTCCAAATCTATGGTCTATTTGTTCAGCAGGACATTGAGATTTGCCTTTAAAATTGAGGCTTTTGCTGGACAGCACTTCCTGGTAGAAAGAGAGTGGTCTGCGTGGAGGGGCAGGGTGTATAGGACATAGCTTGTGGATCAAAAAAATGACCCAACATTCTATCATGAAATTCTTCCGATTGGTGGAAAAATTGGAGATCCCCCACCCCCGAAATATAGCGATGGAAGGGGAGAGTCAGATGTGTCAAATTAGCAGAGCAAGCGGAGGATGGTCAAGAAGCTGCTGCTGATGGGCGACATTTATTCGGGTGACTAAATCAGCTAAAAAGTTTGTCTCAGCAGAGACTGCATTGCTATGGAAATTTTAAGGACTGCTGATGGAACAGTTTTTCTTCAGATGCTAGGCCAAGCAAGAGAGATGTAGCTTTACTGGTCTTGACGTTTTCCAGAGAGGAGTTGGCTTTCTCACTGAAAGTCTTGTTCAACTATGAGGAAGAATCCAGCATTGGGGAATAGTGTCAAGACTTGGGAGTGGTACCATTTCTTCAAGGGCAAATAGGATTTCTCCTTGCTATGGCACTTTTTGTGTGTTTTTGGAAAGATCTTTTGACATACAGTTGCTTGCGAGTAAACTTACCTGAAGGAGATTGCTTTGGCATATCCCGGTGAGCACTGGCCAGTGATAGTTTGGCCAGCCTGTCCCTGGAGGCTTTTGGGTGCATCAAGGCACAGGTCTCAAAGGCAGTGTCATGTTTCAAAACCAAACTCTACAACCGTAAAGATGAATAATTAAAAAGCAATAAAATAATAAAAAATGAAATACTTCACATGTAGATGTCATATGGGTCCGGCAAAGACATCATCTTGAAGCATCTGCAACAGGGTTTAAATTCTGAGACTTTTGGGGGAATCATTTGACCTTGCAGAGGTCAAAATCTGACAAATGTCATCAGTGGGGCACCTCTAGAGCTATGGTGGTGCAGAAAAACAGGAACGGACACCAGCATGCTGGTTAGCACCATATATAGTCCCATGTTGATCTTTGTCCTCCACAGAACATTACTAAGAATAAGCCCAGAGTTTGGCTCACATCATTAATAGTGGAGATATCAAAAGTAAACCTTAGCTTTGACTTTAAATTCTTCTTGCCCTGGGTGAGGTAGAAAACTAAGTTAAAGCACATATAAAGCTCTCTAGCCATACTCACCTCTGCTGGTTAAATATAAACCATCAAGATTGACCTCAACTGTGGGTTACCCCAGACAATAATGAAATCCAGTGAAATGGATTGAGATGGTAACAACTGAACAATTTCTAGATAAACCCTTTGAGCTTTTCATAGAGCAATTAAAGCAAAACATTATTTTCAAGGATTTGGAGAGACTAATGAAAATGCACTTTTGTGGATTAACCTACTAATACAATTGGATAATAAAAATATATTTAAATTGTTTAATTCATCAAGGTAATTATTTGATGAACATATATGATTTCATAATTCTTTCATTTTTAATAAAACTTGTTTTATTTATCTAGTATAAAAATATAAGTTTTAAAATTGCATTGAAGTTTGGTTTTCACAGACAATGGTGATACTGTTAGCGCAGGCACAAAGTAAAAAACGAATAAATTAAAAACATAATGAAAACGTGGTAGAATGGGCAAAAATGTTCCATTTGCTCACAGACCCACCAGACGCCGTGATCTAGTTAATGGTACACCAGGTACAGTGATAAAGAGAGTGTGCTATTCCACATTTACTTGGCATAGAGTGCGCTATGATAGTAAAGGCTGGGGATGGTACTTTCAAAGACATGAATGAGACGTGTAATTTAACTGCATAGTGATACAAGGATTAAAACTAAAACGGAAAATCTAATGTATAAATATAAATCTCTGTGGCATGACTAACGGGACACAGCAATGGGTAAGCTTGGCACAACTACACAAAAGCCACATAAAGAAGTCATCGCTGGCAGGATAGAGAGACCGCAATTTCAAGTATAGCTACAATGTTCACTTCTTATGTCTTCTTTTGTTTTTCATTTGAAAATTCAATAACGAACATGTAATGATATACACTGTTAAAACTCTGTAAAGAGATGGGGAAATATGTTTAGTTGGAAGTTTCGATCTATTTCATTATGTTTGTCGGTGGAATCCAGATATGCCTTCTATTCACAGACTTGTACAGGAAACTTTGCTTTCTGATGCCTTCATAAATAAACAGAGGCTAGTCTTCTTCAAAAGACTCTTAAAAGCAAAATAAGATGGTTTGAAGACGTTCACGTAGAAAGTAATAATGGGGACTACAACAAAACATATAATTAAATTCCTAATAGCAAAAGCTTCGCTATGAACACAAACGACATCTACTGGTATTCATATTTAATTTTGTACTGAGTGGTAAACTAAGTAGGATCACGTTGACAGCAATGTTACATTGCTGGGTGTGTGATCTCCATCCTGGGCATATGTTATGGGTGCATCTATGGCAAGTGAAAAGAAACAAACCTTTAGAGATAAAACTAAGGGCTTGATTTATATTTAGGCGGGTGGCCTGCCATTCCTCCATGGGTGGAGTAAATTACTCCGTCCCCATAGTGGAGAGGCCGCCCACCTAATTTATAAATGACAGACAAGCAGGTGGTCATTTATAAAGGCATTGGCAGAAATCACCGTCACAGCGGTTCCTGTCAATGCATTTTACGGTTTGCTGCAGGGCTGCATTGGAAGGACACAACCCTGTAGCAAACAGTGTTCTTTTCTTAAAAAGAAAATCCCAAAAATAGGATTTTATTTGTGAAATGAAAAAAGTAATGCTCCTCTCCCTCACCATGGGAGCCTTCTCCCATGGAGAGGGGAGCATTAGAATGGTTTTACTGTTCCTTACCATAAACTAATGACTTCATGTCTGCCCATCTAAATTGGGCGGGCGAACATATAGCCATTTCTCCAATGGCCCTTAGTCCCCAGGGCCGTCTAAGAAGTTTGGCCTTGGTAGAGACAGAGTAGTCTCTACTGTGGCCAAACTTAAGGTCCATCCGCCATTACATTTGGCGGGTGGACCACTACATTGGCGGGGTGGGAACTCCATTGTTGTTGCGTCCGAGTACCCTCTCTGCCAATATATAAATGAGGCCCTAAATCTCTTAATGAAGGGCTGGGTCTTCAAACGTCCTTTCACTGAATAATAATGAACTATGAGAAAGAAAAAATTAGCATGAATAAACATGGTATTTGATAAATTTAAACATGAATGTAGGATAATCTGAAATTATTTTAATATATGTTAAATATGTTGTAACCTAGGTATCTCATTGGTATTGTATGTTTGGTTTATGTGTATGTGCGATATATATTTCAAATATATTATTCAACAAAAAAGAAATGTTACAGTAAAAACAATGAGGCATAGAAATGAAGAATATATTTGTGAAAATGACAACAGCTGTAGGCTTGTCAAGAACATATTTTTTTCAGGGATTACAGTGTCAATAATAAAGCATACAATAGGTCTGCATTCTACTGAAAATGATACATACTTTCTAGTCTGGACGACTCAAAACTGAGATAACTTACCGAATCGTTATATCAAATATTTGATTAAGTTTGCTTTGAAGCAATGTCGCCTGAAATTAAAGAAAAATGAATGCAGTTAACACTGTTCACCTGGACTGAAAACAAACCAAAAGGTTGATGCATGAAAGTTGATTATAAGCATTATAAACCATTAGTAGCTTGCACAGAAACCTAAATGCAATATTATCGTATCAAAAGGCACAACAGTAGATTTTACTTCAAAAGACTTTTCATAGGCTTGATGCTGTTATTTTAAACATTGTCAACACATGACAACCTCATTCCATAGGAAAAGGGCACAATCATAATGCTTCATGAAGTCAAGATACAGTGACACCCCATTCACCCTGTTAACTGGAAATAAAACAAGTATTGCCAAAAAAATAGGTCTCACCTTGTTGACCTATTGCCTTTAGGAATGTTTTTTGCAAATGCTGTGAAGCATCAGCAAAAAAAAAAAAAAAAAAAGAGAAAACGGCACAATGTTGTGGACTCTACTGTCGAACAACTCATTCTGCAGGTGGTGAGGTATGTGCACGCATGCATCACTATGCATGTATGCGCCTATGGAGTGACATGGGTACCATTTTCTATTTTTAAAAATTTACTGATTTAAGGTGGTTGATGCCACATAGATCAAAAAAATTTAAAAACTCATTTTTGTGCAAAGCACTATTTGCCCAGCTATTTGGCATCTGCTGAGCCATCCGAATTAAAAAATGTTTTAATGATGGCAAGGAGCAATGGAGACGTGGGTGGGGGAAGACACAAATGTGTTGGTGGAGAACGTTTGGGTTGAATCAATGGAGGCATATAAAAGAGCTGTAATGCAGGGCACCCTAGTAGCAAATGGCAGTGAACGTGGTGAGCAGGGAAGGCATGTATTTTGTATAGAATTTCTCCCCAACCGCTATAATATCAGATCCGGGGTCAACAGCTGAGAAAGCCAGCACACTGATCTGTCTCGAGCACTGCAGATTTTGCAATGCCATCACTGGGGTCAGCAGTGCTCACAAGTCTCACGCAGGAGTCCATCTGCTCCTTGAGATCCTACTCCACTTTATCCACTCTGACCTCCACCTGGTGGACTGCCATGCCGAAGTCCATCAAGGATGACTACTCTAGCCAACCACGCTTCCACAATTACAGATATTGTTTTCTTCCTTTCTAATTTTTTAAGGATTGTCTCCAGTACCCCTTCATGATATTGCCAAAGAAAATGTCTGCCTCGTCAGGCACATCCCCACCTTTTTCCACATCCTTGGACCACGGCTGGAAAAATAAACTTTTCTTCTTATTTCGGCTGTTTCTACGACATGGTGAAATAATAAACCTTTGTCACACTGCTGTCACCACACAGCTAAGCCTGATGTCATGCTGCACCTCGTGGGGTATACTTCCTTGTTCATCCTTGCCTCTGAGCTCCAATGGGTGCAACCAAACTAACATGCACAGCCTGCGCCCTTCTCTATCATTGGAAGGCACCCTGTGTCTCACTCCTTTACTGAGGCCCTAACAACTTACCATCAACAGAGTCACCAATCATATCAGGATGCCTGACACTGCTTTGTCGGTGGACCGATCACAGCAGCTGTAGCCAAAGGTCCTATGAACGGATCTGTGTCTAGATACCAGGAAAAGGGCTACCTATTCCTTGGGCTGCTTGGCTCGGCCTCACTTAAGTATTTATGCCTTTTAAGAAAGACAAGAATATTTCAGTAGACAAAAGTCTATGAACTTCTTCCTACCCGGGCACCACAGTGGGCAGCTATCTCTTCAAAGGGAGCTTTTTGGAATTTTTCGACCACCTGACGTCTCCGTTCCCTTTCTTGTTCTTCCACTGCAACGCTATCAACTAAAATAAAGAAGAGAAGCATAGCAAGTCAGAAAAAGAACAGCAGGTATGAAATAAAAGACACAAGACAGAAATTAAACAGTAGAGGCACTGCAGCATTTTACTTCTGAGACATCTCTGGAAGAGACCTCTGAATTGTAACAGTTTTGTATCCCTTGCCTTTTTTTTTATTTAACATGTATTCTACTGTATGGGATTATCACACCCCACTCAGTTAAACAGATAAGCTATGATAAAAGAAGGACGAAAGTGCATTTAGTCAAAGGATGGATAATATAATCTGGTTTAGTGAATTAATGTTTGCCACCTACTTCACCTAGGAAATTACAGGCAACCATTTTTAAAGTTTTAACTAGTACTGCTGAAGATAGAGTCAACAGCATACACACATGCAAACCCAGTGCCATGTGTACTGAAATAACAACAAATATTCACTCCATGCTGTTCATACTAGATGGAGTTTAATTGATAAGCAAAACATTCGGCTTGTTCGGCATATCGAAATGCATTTGACTATATATTTGTAAGGGAAATATATTTATTGAAAAACTGATCCTGGACACAGGAAGCAATATTCAAACGTGTTGATCCATGGCTGAAGGTTCTGTCATCCATAGCAGGGTTGTTTTTCCCATAATACATACCCGTTAAATACAAGCTAAGCTTTATTGTATGGCAAAATCAAAGCACACTCATTGAGGCAGTACAACAATCATGAGACTGAGAACAAATATGTAAGGACTACACTAAATCGAATAGGTAATGTAGGAATGTGTACTAAAATAGGATTGAGGTTTTTCTAATGTTCATTTTTTTTTATTATGACTTTTGAGATTAACATAGAAATCTCCAACATTCTGATGCACACGATTTGTGGACGAATAGCTCATAATAAATAATTGTATGTTGCGAAATGCCAACCATTGCATGTATCTGCTAAGGGCAAGTATGGGGATCTGTATCTATGTACATTACTTCCCCCTCTGATGATAGTCACTTTGACAAAGATCCCAGGTTTCTATCACTCTTTATCTGAGTGAGCATAACTCATTGTAGAGAGGAGGGAGAGGCTCCTGACAGTTCTTCTTTTCTCCAAAAAGGGTATGCTAGGTCTAAACTCTTTTGGGGTTCAGGACAGCTACCCGGGTGTGCTCCTCCAGAATGAGGGGTTAACAACAGTTCAAGGTCTTTCCAAAGTTTAACTGTCACTTTTCTGGTCAATACATCTTTACCAGTCTCATTCCAACCTTTATGAAAACTCCCTTCCATCCTAACTTTCTTTTTTTTTTTTTAAATAGGCCATTTGTAGCAGATCTCTCATTAGCTGTGGTTGGGCAGTCGGTTATTTAAGCTTGTTGCTTGTACTAGGGAGATCGTAGGAGTTAAAAATCTCCCATCTCAGCTGATTCGAAAATGATGCCCCGCTCACAATTTTCTTAAACTCACCTCTCAGACCTCGCTGAAAGAAATCCACCCTTAAACATTATGCTATCTGACCCTTATCAATCAAATCAGCATTTGTATAGCGCAGCACTATCACCCCCAGAGGTATCTGGGCACTGAGGGTGATGTGTCTCTGTCAAAGAGTCAGGTCTTTAGTTTCTTCCTGAAGTTGGTCAGGGAAGGTGCTGTTTGGATGTGGAGCAGCAGGTCGTTCCAGGACTTGGCGGTGATGTAGGGAAAGGCGTGACCCCTGCTGCGGCTGCGGTGGATGCGGGGTGAGTGCGCGAGTGCAAGAAAGGAGGAGTGCAGGTGTTTTGACTGAAGATGGAAGCTCAGTCGATGGTTGATTTAGGCTGGTCCTTGATCGTGTAGAGCTTTGTTGGCCTGCATAAAGATTTTGAACAGGATTCTTTTCTGGATGGGAAGCCAGTGGAGGTCTCTGAGGTGGGGAGTAATGTGGGTCTGTTTGGGGAGGTCCAGGATCAGTCTGGCTGTGGTGTTCTGTATGGTCTGGAGCCATCTGAGGAGCTGGGTGGTGATGCCGGCGTAGAGTGTGTTGCAGTAGTTGAGGCGGCTGGCAACGAGGGCCTTTGTGACGGTCTTTTTCGTGTTGATTGGGATTCATCTGAAGATTCTGCGGATCATGTGGAGGGTGTGGAAGAAGGAGGAGGCGACTGCATTGACTTGTCATTTCATGGTCAGTTTGCTGTTGAGGATGATGCCTAGGTTGTGTGCATGTTCTGTCAGGGTCCGAGTCCTGCTGGCCACCAGCTGTAGTCCCAAACGGAGGTGTTCTTTCCAAAGATCAATACTTCCGTCTTGTCGGAGTAGAGTTTGAAGCACTTGTCTCTCATCCAGTTGGCTACGTTGGTCATGGTGTTGGTGGTTTTGGCATTGGAGGGTTCCTCAGTGAGTGAGAGGGTAAGTAGTGTCATCTCCGTAGGATACTATGTTGAGACCGTGGGATCTGACGACGTCTGCGAGGCGAGTCATGTAGCTGTTGAACAGGGTCGGGCTGAGGGATGATCCTTGGGGTACGCCACATATGATGTCCTTGGGTCGGAGGTGAACTTATTAACTTGAAATGTATCTGAACATGTTTTGTGGGCCATCGTCAGTTTCTTCAAATAACATACTATTAAGAAACACAGTTTTTTCCACCATTGCAGAGGATTTATTCATGCGGTAGGCAACTGTCACAGCTTGCAGTGAATCTGAAGTGCTAATAGTTGCAATCAGTGCTGCCTAGAAGCTGCTTTAATTAGATTGATGTCTCAAGTTGCAGACTACATTGACTACATTAATCGATAAGTGATGTACTCACAACTGCACCATCTGGGAAATGTTCTACATTAATCCTCATGTCTCGGGTCAATATTTGACCCATCTCCCATGTTTGTTCTAGCTCAGCACAACTCAACCAGTCCTCATGCTTACGTCTGTTGCTAGCAAAGCCAGCACACCCGTTTGAGTTTTCAGTGGCCGATGTATCAACTCTGTCTCATCAGGAAGGCTAACATGGTGTTGCAAACCTCTTACACAAATCAATAAATAAACACTGACAAAGCCAATAGGGTTGGGGGCAGATCAATGGGTTTGGCAAAGTTTGCAATCTTTCAAAATGGGTATTGTAAACTTTTATTAAAAAAAACATTCCAAAATGGCAGTCCAAGCATGTGCACACAGGAGAAGCGGTCTTGAACGAACTTAGTGATAAAGTTTTACTAAACCATAGAAAGGTGGGTACCTGTGTGTGTATGCATAGGCAACCTTGTTTGAATATTTTTACAAAAGTAAAGGTACAAAGATGACTGCAATGCAAGTACCTTAGCAAACTGAGACGATCATCTTTCAATAATTTTAAAGCCCATTCAAAGTTGGGTTCCACGCAGTACAAGCAGCAGTGAGACCTGGTAACAGTGTCCGGGTATTTGCCGGACCCTTGCAAGGTGAAAAAATAAAAATAAATAATTAAAAGCACACTGGCTCACAAATCTTTGGTATTAAATGGGATTGTTGTTTGTGTGGGTAATGACATTGTGGTTGGAAAGAATGCCATCACTCACACAGATGGAAAACAGGGCCACGTGCTGTATACGTGTTGAGTGGAAGAAATGTGTGAATGGCACTATAATAGACCAATGCATGAACAGAGCTGAAAGCTCATGTAAATACCAAAGGTTACAGGGATCTTATAGTTAGGAAATAGCATTAAAAAAACCTTTGAAATTCACAGAAAAAAACCAAAGGTTACCGGGACATTATAGTTAGGCTCAGATTTCACTCGTGCAAAACTATAGAAATTCAGCAGTTACAGTTACCTGAGCTATCTATAACTTACACCCCTGCAATGCAGTACTTATGACCTCACATATTAAATCACTCATGACCGGGCCAGTGACAAAACTGATTACATCATCCACAGAACCACTCACACACCTACTCACACCCCTAAACAATCTCTCATACACACACTCACACAACCACTCTCATACCCATTCACAGACCCAGACAAGCACTCATACATCCACTTACTCAACCATACTCACACAACCACCCACTCGTAGAGTCACTCAAACAAGTCCTTGTGTGGGTGCCTGTGTGGCTCTGTGACTGGGTCTGTGAATGCCTGGGTGGCTCTATGAGTGGGTCTGTGAGTGCCTGTGTGGGTCTGTGAGTGGGTGTGTGAGTGCCTGTGTATGAGTGGTGCTATGCATTTTGGGCATTTGCATACATCTCTCATCACAGTCACCCTAGATCAGATTGCGCTTCAATAGATCCACGATGCAGTCACCTGCATTAAGAATTTCAGATCGTTTTTCAACATGGAATATGAAAGGAAACACACTAGCTTTGCTTTCGCCAAGTAGTTAGAATCATTTGTGCTTCCTGATGAGGTTTAACTTATGTGAAATGCGCACCAGGGCCTGAAAGGAACCAAATCTTTTCCAAGACGAGTCCCTAGTTTTGCAAAAAAGTCTACCCAACTGGAGTACTTTCATCTGGTCAATTAGTAAGTGCTACCTCGTTGGATAAATGTCTTGTGCATATTCTGCACTACAACTGCTTAAAGGACCACGAGGTAATGTTTCCAGTGACCTTGTGTGCATGTAATATCGGCAGTGTAATTGTTTCTTCAGTGTTTTTATCCACAAATCAATGATAAGGTAAATCCTCATCAAGAGAAGATGACTAGACTACAAAGAGGAGAATCTTCACCAAACAGAGGTGCTTCCTCTTAACAAAATGAAGTACATGCTTCTTTGTTTGGTGGAGATGTCCTCGTATTCCTCTGCATCAATAACGCATCACCAGAATCTACTGGTAACACACTGTTAAGCTGTCCATCAATGTGGGAAAAGGGGGAGGACCATTACATGCTACTAAAGAAAACTTGGAGGGGGTGCCCCAACCCATGCCAATCTAATCCCAAGGAACCCCATCCTATGGGGCCCAGCTGAAATTCAATGGGGAGGATGCCCGTGCGGCTCCCCTCTCGACGCGGACTTCAGACCCGGGGACCCTATACCCCGGGACCCAGGCACTTCTCCCTGAGTCCCACCCAGGGCACCCAGTGTGCTTTTGGACCACCGGGGGAGCATCAAGGCCCCCACCGTCAGAGCCGGCTCTCCGCGTCTTGTGGAAGCCGGTTTTGCTTGGGCATGCAGTGAGCTGCTGGAAATGCAGCTCCCTGCGTCTGGGAGCAATACTTTCATCTCTTTTCCTGTCTACATGTCTGTGGGCAGGGAAAGAGATGAAAACTCCACTTCCAGCAAGCGGGAGCACTTTGACAGCTCCCGCCCCTTGGAAGCTGAGTGTTTGCTTTTGCTTGACGGAAGCTGTCACAGCTCCCGCCAAACAAAAGCAAACAGCTATTTCCTGTGGATGGGCACCTCCGGAGATAGCAGGAGCCTGCCCTGGGGGGTGGCGGTCTCCAGGGCCATATATGGCTCCAGGAGGAGTGCCTGTGAGAAGTTGGCCTGGTGCACAAGTTACTAACTTGTGTAACGATATATCTGTAAGAGACAGTAGTTAATGACAGATTCCTTACCTTAGAATATCCCCAGGCGTCAGGCTGGATCCGGAAAGTTTTTGCGTAGCAGTACCCTTGCGCGGCCGGTAGGCGGCGTCGTGCGGCTCCGCGTCCGTCGTCGGGCGTCGTGATCGCCGGGATGACGTCGCGGGCAGTACTTAGACGCCGCCCTGCGCGCTGACGTCAGTTCTGTACACGACTTTCCGCGCCAGGAACGCAGAGCCATGCAAGAAGCTGACATAGGTGTCTGAAAAATACTAGGGCCCTGAAAGGGATGTCCTTAACCCTAGAAATCAGTTCGCAGAACGGGAGGATGGTGGCGGTAGGAATCTGTCACTAACAACTGTCTCTTACAGATATATCGTTACACAAGTTAGTAACTTGTGCATCTGAAAGAGACACGTTAGTGACAGATTCCTTACCTTAGAATAGATACCCCAGCAATACCAACCCCGGTGGTGGGTCTGCGAACAAAGATCAGACAAGGAAGTCCCGGAGGACAGAACGGCCAAAGAAGCCGTCCCTCCGGACCTGACTGTCAAGGCAGTAATGCTTTGTAAACGTGTGCAGCGAGGCCCACGTAGCTGCCTGACAGATAACCTGCAGCGGAACACCGCGGCCCAAAGCCGTGGTAGCAGCCGTTGCCCTGGTGGAATGGGCACGCAGCCCAACAGGAGGCTCCTTCTTAGCCAAAGAATAGCAGGCCTTGATGCACAAGGTAACCCAGCGGGAGATGGTTCGCTTGTGCACCGCCCGACCTTTTTGGCGCCCACGTAGCCAACAAAGAGCTGGTCATCCACCCGGAAGTGTTTTGTGCGGTCGATATAGAAGGAGAGCGCACGTTTTGGGTCCAGACGGTGGAGCCTCTCTTCCTCTCTGGAAGGATGCGGAGGCGGAAAGAAGGTAGGCAAAGTGATGGTCTGCCCAATGTGGAAGGCAGTAACCACCTTTGGCAAGAAGGACGGACGCGTCCTAAGAACAACCTTGTCTGGATGGACAGACAGAAAGGGAGGTTTGCATGATAGAGCCTGGAGCTCACTCACCCGCCGAGCGGAGGTGATGGCCACCAGAAAGGCTGTCTTCAGAGTCAGAAGACGAAGAGGACAGTTATGTAGAGGCTCAAAGGGAGCGCACATTAAAAAGGTAAGAACCAAGTTCAAGTCCCACTGAGGCATCACAAACGGAACAGGAGGGAAGAGGTGTGTAATGCCTTTTAAGAACCTGTTAACAACAGGGGACTTGAAAAGGGAGGGCTGATCAGGGAGCCTGAGGAAGGCCGAGATAGCACAGAGATAACCCTTGATGGTACCCAGGGCAGAACCCTGTTGGGCCAGAGAAAGAAGGAACAGAAGGACCTCAGAAAGAGGGGCAGAAAGAGGGTTCACAGCCTTTGCTGTGCACCACGCCACAAATTTGTTCCACCTGCAGGCGTATACCACATTAGTGGAGGGACGCCTGGCTGCCAGAATCACATCACAAACTTCGGGAGGCAAGTCGAAAGGAATCAACTGCCGCCGCTCAATCTCCACGCAAGCAGGTGGAGGCTGGACAGGTTCGGGTGGAGGACCGTCCCCTGCTGCTGCGACAGAAGATCCTCCCGAAGAGGCAGACGGATCGGGGATCTACGCTCATACTGAGTAGCTCGGGATACCAAACTCTTCGAGCCCAGTCCGGAGCCACAAGGATGACTTGGGCCCGGTCGTGCCGAATCTTCTTCAACACTCTGGGTCGAAGTGGTATAGGCGGAAAGGCGTACAACAGACCGCAACTCCACTCGCGACGAAAAGCGTCGCCGAGCGAGTGCCGCCTTGGAAATTCCAACGCGCAGAACTGATGACATTGCGCGTTCTCTTCGGTGGCGAATAGATCTAACCAAGACTCTCCCCATTGTAGAAAGAGTCCTTGCGCCACTTCCGAGTGAAGACGCCATTCGTGATCCATCATGCACCTGCGGCTGAGTTCGTCCGCCCTGGCGTTCAGGGAACCTGCCAGGTGTTGAACCACCAGGAACATGCCCTGATGTTCCAGCCATGTCCAGAGGTGCAGAGCCTCCTGACAGAGGGTCCACGACCCCACCCCGCCCTGTTTGTTGCAGTACCACATGGCGGTGGTGTTGTCTGTGAACACCTGCACAACCTTCCCTTTGACAGAGGGAAGGAATGCCTTGAGTGCAAGTCGGATCGCCCGGAGCTCCAGAAGGTTGATATGGAGCCGGGACTCCGCCGGAGACCAGAGGCCTCTGATCTCCGCCTTCCCATGTGACCGCCCCATCCCAGAAGGGACGCGTCCGTCACAACTGTGTGCTCTGGCTGGGGAAGGGAGAGGGATCTGCCCATGACCCATTGCCGGTCCGTGAGCCACCACTGCAACTGTTTTGCAGTCCCCTCCGAGATCTGGACGTGATCGGACAGGTTGCCCCGGTGCTGCGCCCACTGGAACTTCAGGTCCCACTGCAAAGCCCGCATATGCCATCTGGCATGATTGACCAGCAGGATGCAGGAGGCCATGAGGCCCAGCAGCCTCAGGGTCATCCGTACCGAAACCCAGGATAAAGGCTGAAAGATCGGAATCATAGCCTGAATATCCCGGACTCGCCGTTCGGGAGGATAGGCCCGAAACTGCGTCGTGTTCAGAACTGCTCCGATGAAAAGGAGCTGTGGAGAAGGAATCAGATGCGACTTCGGCATATTGATGGAGAACCCCAGCGAGTGCAGGAGTTCGGCCGTAGTCTGGAGGTGGGAGACGACTGCCTGGGACGAGCCCGCCTTCAGCAGCCAGTCGTCGAGGTAGGGGAAGACTGAAACCCCAGCTCGGCGCAGATGAGCTGCGACCACCGCCATCACTTTCGTGAACACCCGAGGGGCACTGGTAAGGCCAAAGGGGAGCACGGTGAACTGAAAATGCTCGAGGCCTACCGTGAACCGTAGGTAACGCCGGTGGGCCGGCAGGACGGGGATGTGGAAATAAGCGTCCTGCAAGTCCAACGCTACCAACCAGTCTCCAGGGTCGAGGGCAGTCAAGACCTGAGCTAGGGTGAGCATCTTGAACTTCTCCTTCCGGAGGAAGCGATTGACGTTCCGGAGGTCCAAGATAGGATGCATGTCCTCCTTGTCCTTTTTGGGCACCAGAAAGTAGTGGGAGTAGCAACCACGTCCTACTTCTGGGGTCGGAACATGTTCGATGGCCCTCTTGGCCAAGAGGGCCGTGACTTCCTTCTGCAGAAGCAGCAAGTGATCCCCTGAGATGCGGTGGAATTGAGGTGGCATGGCTGGGGGGGTGGTCTCGAAGGGGAGGGAGTAGCCCCTTCGGACAATGTCCAAGACCCACCTGTCCGAGGTGATGGGACGCCAGTGGTGAAGGTGATGGCGGACCCTGCCCCCTACTGGCGTGCCGTGCACCTGAAAGGAGGGACTAGGAGGGCTTGGAGGCCGCGGACGGGTTGGAGGTGGTGGTCTGACCCGCACGCTGGTTGCCCGAACCGCCACGGCGGTATCCACGCCCTCGGCCACGCGAAGGCGCTTGCTGCGCGGGCCGTTGGCCGGGCTGCTGACGTGACTGGGCGCCCCTCCCGTGGCCATGAAAGGGGCGAAAAGCAGATGTGAGCGGAGGGCGCACAACAGCAAGGCCCAGGGACTTGGCAGTAGCCCGCGAGTCCTTGAAACGCTCCAGCGCATGGTCTGCTTTTGAACCAAAAAGACCGACTCCATCAAAGGGCATGTCCATGAGTGTATTCTGGACATCTCCCGAAAAACCAGTGGTCCTCAGCCAGGCGTGGCGACGCAGCGCCACCGTCGTTGCAAGCGATCTGCCCAGCGAGTCGGCGGTATCAAGGCCACAACGTATGGTGTATTTAGCCACATCTCGCCCTTCCGCAATGGCGCAGGTAAGCAGTGTCTGGACCTCCTCAGAACACTGCGGCAAAACAGCCGCCACCGAATCCCACAGGGAGTGGGTATATCGGCCCAAGAGGCAAGCGGTGTTGACGGACCGCAAGCCAGCACTGGAGGAAGAGAAAGCCTTCTTCCCAAAGTGGTCCAGGCGCTTGGATTCCCTATCCGGAGGGGCGGTAGGGAAGGCGGTTTGGGAGGCAGAGGCTTGGACAACCAAGCTCTCAGGGGTGGGGTGTTGGGAGAGAAACAGGGGGTCGCCCGGAGCGGGGCGATGGCGTCGGGCCACGTTCCTATCCACAGGAGCCCCTGTGGTGGGCTTGGACCAGGCACCCAAAAGAACGTCAGTGAGTGCATCATTGAACGGCAGCACAGTCTCCGAAGAGGAGGCCGCCGGCTGAAGCACTTCTGTCAGGAGGTTAGTCCTGACGGCCACAGTAGGCAACTGGAGATTCAAGGCTCCAGCAGCTCTACGCAACACCGTTGCAAAATTAGCCCCTCCTCCGTAGCCACGGGAGGAGACAGCATGCCAGAGTCAGGGGAGGTGTCCAGACCACTGGCATCCCCAAGTTCCTCAACCCAGTCCGGGTCAAACTCGCACTGTTGTGTGAGAGGGTCCTCAGACCCCTCCCAGCTCTCCTGGTCCTCCTCAGGTTCATAATATGGAGGAGGGACATTAGGGACCCAAGGTCTCATCGGCGCCGGAACCGGCGTTGGGCAACGTCGGTCCGGCTCCATGTCCGGAGCCGGAGAGAGCCGGGGAACGACGCCGTCCGGAGCCCCGGACGGCGTCAGGAAGGGCACCGGGGACATCGGCGTCGGCGGAGGCGTGGTTAGGTCAACCGGTGTCGATGGGGGTTGCGGCACCACCGGAGCCAGGATCGAGGCCGGGGCCGGAGCCGAGGCCGGGATGAAGGCTGGTGTGACAGGCGACGCCGGGACCGGAGTCGACGGCGACGCCGGAGCAACCCCATCAGGGCCCGCGGGGCCCGAAGGCGCACCGGAGGGACCTTGAGGGCCGAAGAGGCGGGCCATGGCCGACAGGAACTCCTGTAATTGGGCCGGAGTCGCCCCCGAACCCGGGAAGGACGGGTAATGCGGGGGTGACTCGACAGGCACGTCCGGGGCCGCGGGGACGGTGCCGACAGGGGCCTCAGCCGAGTCGCGAGACCGGCGAGGCGAAGTCTTAGAGCGATGACGCCGCTTAGACTTCTTGTGCTTCGACTTACCGGAGGAGCGCGAAGACTTGGATTCCGACGAACGATGGCAGCTCCGCGACCGGCCCCTCGACCTCTCCCGTGACCGGGGCTTGGTGCGGCGCGGAGCCGACTGCCGGACCTCGAGCAGCTTTCGAGACCGCTCTCGCAAAGCCTTCGGATGAAGTTTCCGGCAGTCAGGGCACGACTTCGTGTCGTGGTCTCGGCCGAGACAGAAGAGACACTCGAGATGCGGGTCCGTGATGGACATCATGCGGGCACAGACCTTGCAGGGCTTAAAGCCGGGCATCCCTACGACACCTTAGGAGTCGTGAAGACTCGTAGAAGAAAACAGTGAAAAAATTCACAAAAAAGGGTAGTCAAAAAGTGACTAGGGCACTGCTCTTCCCGGGTCTGCGCTTACTGGCGCGGAAAAAGAAGAACTGACGTCAGCGCGCAGGGGCGGCGTCTAAGTACTGCCTGCGACGTCATCCCGGCGATCACAACGCCGACGACGGACGCGGAGCCGCACGACGCCGCCTACCGACGCGCAAGGGTACTGCTACGCAAAAACTTTCCGGATCCAGCCTGACGCCTGGGGATATTCTAAGGTAAAGAATCTGTCACTAACGTGTCTCAGATATTTGCTGTCCACTAATTAAAGTGGGCACCTTGCACCAGTCCCTTATGATGTATGAGGTCAAAGATAACCTTTAGAAAGCTATCCTAGTGGTAGCTGTGGAGAGCAGCCTTCAGGCTTAATCGTGAAGGAATGTAAAGCAGCTCGTTTTACCAGAATATCACCTCCTGAATGACTAAATGAAGGAGAACCACACAGTAGTTATATAAAAAATATGTATTTATTAATATAACACTCTCTACTATCCTCTACACGAGGATAGAACACAAAGCACACAATACGAGATCAATAGAACAGTTGTAAGTAGCACAATACACAGTGGGCTCCAGGGGGAGACCAAACCATATACTAAAATAGTGGTATAACAGTCACGAGTGAGATCAAGACAAGGTCTGGAGCATGTGGAATCGCTGGGACCCCAAGGAACCACCCAAGGTGAGTAGACAGGGACCCCACGGAGGCCGTGGCAGTGTGGGAACACAACCGCAGGCTCCGTACAATTCTATGGGGAAGTCGCGGTTACACTTTTAAAGTTTAAGGACCCTTCTAGGAGGACTCCGAGCAAACCTGTTGGAACTTAAGAGTTTGAAGAGCCACCCCACCCGTGGATACCGAAGTACCCGAGTTGCCTATCCCAGAGGAGCCGGGTGCATAGGTCTGAAGTGGCGTCGGAAACTGCTGTCGTTCTCAATGGAGAGCTGCAAAGAAGTACTGCTGCAGTGAAGGTGAAAAGGGTCCGGTGGAATCCAAGCCTGGATTCGGGAAAGATGGAACCTGAAAGCAGAGGGGACAGAGTCTGGGTCACTTCAGAGTGACCAGGGGCTCGGTAGACGAATGCCCACCGATGTCGGTTGCTTCAGGTGCGAAGAAGGGATGCTTGACTCTGCAGCCACGAGGACCAGGAGACGTCGAGGACGACCAGGAGCCGGAGGTGAGCTGTCCCACGAAGGATGTCAAGTGCTGAGGGGTCGGTGTCCGACTGGAGCACCAACAAGCCTTGGCAAAAGCAACCCACGCAGGAAGGTCAAGCAGGTTACGGTGTGGACCAGCAAGGTCCAGAGGACTCACCAAGCACTGAGGAGTCAGGGCACGTCTGGAGCAACCAGGAAAGCCCAGCAGAAATCAAGATGACCCTCAGAGGGACCCACAGGCCGAAGGACCAGGGGTCGCAGGGGACCTCGGACAAGATTACAAAGTACCAGCCCGCGAAGCACTCGGTGCGAGGAGGCTGGAGTTCTTTGGTGCAAATACTGCTCAGGGTCAGGACTACACGGAGTCCAATGCACACGCTCAGGAATCGCCAACAAGCATATGCACTTGCAAATGGACGCGGTGCACAGGGGTTCGGGTTATGCAGTCCCCACAAGGGATACTGGCCTCAAACTCGGTGAGAGGGCAGATCGACCTCAGGGACCTTTGGAAACCCACCTCCTGTGTTGCTGAAATCTTCAGAGTCCGCAGGAGCTCAGGAGCAGCAGACCGGTCAGTTGCGGTTAGGTGCCTGCGAATGCAGGGGAGTGACTCCTTCACTCCCAGGGAGATTCTTCAGTTGTCTTTAGTGCACCACAGGTCCTGCACGGAGCCTGTTTGGAGCATGGGCACGAACTAAGCTGCAGACGGAAAGGGGGACGAAGTCGAGCCCAGTCGAGGTCCAGCGAAGTCCAGAGCGTCCAGACGGTCGAAGGTCAGTGGTTTCTTCTTGTAGAATCTTGTCCACGTAAAATCTAAAGTCTTACAGCCAGGTAAGCCCTTTTGTACCCAAGGGAGAGGGTTGGACAGATTCAGGGGACCCTCCTAGGGGAGGGGCAGGACAAAGGGGTGGTTACACCCATGTCCTTTGTCCAGTTTCGCGCCAGAGCAGGAGCCAATGGCTCCCAGAACTGGTTTGAGCTGGACTATGCACAGGGACACCAAATGTGCCCCAGATGCAGACTTTCAGGCACTCTCAGAGTGCACTCACCCAGCCCCAATACACTAAACACTGTCTGGGAGGTGGTCACACCTCCCTGTGACAGGATGCCTATTGTGCTGTCTTCCCCTGCTCGAGCTTGGCTCAGCAGCAGGAGGGCAGAAATGTGTCTCTGTTCAGCAGCATCCATTTTGTGCTGTCCGGGTCGAGAAGGCTGGCACCGGTTAGACCAGAGACCCCACGAAGCTCGCTTCTGAAGGGTGGAATCATACCTCCACACCAGTTACTGGTGTGGAGGTATGATTCCAAGGTGTTTGATACCAAACACGATATGTTTCTATGCAGCAGTTTTCGAGATAGCATTTTCTGCAAGATTATAATGCATCTCTACCTATATGTCCGGCTGAGTCACAGACAACCTGGGAGAATGGTCTCCGAAGGCTGCAGAGAAGCTCTGCTCATGCAGGGGCACCCTCTCACTAAAAACCCAGCACCCTGCCTTCAGGATTGATAAGGCCTGCTATAGGGGTTACTTATAAGTTTTAAGTGTAGTGACCTATAGATATAGTGAACCTATATCTAAAGTAAGCGGTGCAAGCACCATCTTACACAGGCTGCAGTAGCAGACCTGGAGTTCCATTTTGCATGGCCTCTCATGGGTGGCATAATACATGCTTCAGCCCATGGGAGGCCTCTGTTGTACCTATGCCCTGGGTACATGGGTACCATATACCAGGGACTTATAAGGGTACCCCAGTATCCAATCTGGAGTGTACCAAAGTACATGTATGTCAATTTAAGGGAGAAAGCAGATAGACTGAGGGTCCCGATTAGCAGGATCCCAGTCAGACTAGTCAAAAACAGTGAGACATCAAGCAAAAAGTGGGGGTAACCATAAGAAGCTGATGCTACTTTCCTACACAACCCCCCCAAACGAAAGGACATGAGACTAACCTAGACCAGTTGAGTCTTCATTTTCTAAGTGGAAATATCTGGAGAGTCCATCTGCATTGGCATGGTTACTCCCTGGTCTATGTTCCACTGAATAGTCCATCCCCTGTAGGGAAATGGACCACCTCAAAAGTTTGGGGTTTTCACCCTGCATCTGTTTTAGCCATAAGAGGGGCTTATGGTCTGTCTGAACAATGAAGTGAGTGCCAAACAAGTATGGCCTCAACTTCTTCAGAGCCCAAACCACAGCAAAGGCTTCCCTCTCAATAGCTGACCAGCGTTTCTCTCTGGGGGTCAGCCTTCTGCTTATAAAAGCTACTGGCTGATCCTGACCCTCTTCATTCAGTTGTGATAACACAGCCCCTACCCCCAACTCAGATGCATCAGTTTGAACAATGAATTGTTTGGAATAGTTAGGACTTTGCAGAATGGGAGCAGTGCACATGGCCTGCTTCAGGTCATCAAATGCCTTTTGACAGCTAACTGTCCACTGAACTTTCTTAGGCATTTTCTTAGAGGTCAGATCATTTAAAGGGGTCACTATGGATCCATAACCTTTAACAAACCTCCTGTAGTACCCAGTCAGGCCCAAGAAAGCTCTGACCTCAGTCTGGGTAGTTGGAGCAACCCAGTCCATGATGGTCTGGATTTTGCTCTGCAATGGTTGAACCTGGCCTCCACCCACAAGGTGGCCCAGGTACACAACCTTACTCTGCCCTATCTGGCACTTGGTGGCCTTGATAGTGAGGCCTGCTTTTTGCAGGGCCTCCAGAACATTTCTTAGGTGGACCAGGTGATCCTCCCAGGTGGAACTAAAGACAACAATATCATCAAGATAAGCTGCACTATAGTCTTCCAGGCCTGTGAGAACTTTATTCACCAACCTTTGAAATGTGCAGGTGCATTCTTCAAGCCAAAGGGCATTACCACAAATTGATAGTGCCCACTAGGGGTTAAAAATGCTGTTTTGGGCTTGGCATCCTCAGCTAGTCTGATTTGCCAATATCCAGCTGTGAGGTCAAATGTACTCAAGAACTTGGCTGAGGCCAAAGTATCAATGAACTCATCTGCCCTTGGAATAGGGTCCACACAAAACCTCATTTCTCTTTTACCACCCTGGGTATGAGGTTTGGGTACCAGGACCAATGGACTAGCCCAAGGGCTATCTGAGGGTTCAATGACTCCCAATTCCAGCATCTTTTGGACCTCAGTCCTGATGCAGTCCCTGACATGGTCAGGTTGCCTGTAAACTTATTTTTAACAGGCAGACTTTCACCTGTGTCCACTTCATGGGTACACTAAGTGGTCTGACTAGGAGTCAGGGAGAACAGGTGTCTGTACTGATTGAGGACCTTCCTGCAATCAGTCTGTTGCTGCTCAGAGAGGCTGCCTGCCAAGGCTACACCATCAACTGAGCCATCATCAGGGTTCTGTGAGAGGAGGTCAGGGGGTGGGTCACTCTCTTCCTCCTGTCCCTCCTCAGTAGCCATGAGCAAGCCCATGTCTGCCCTGTCAACATAGGGGTTGAGCCTGTGGGGGCTCCTGGGAGTCCCTAGGTCCACCAGGTAGGCGACCTCTCCCTTCTGCTCAAGAATGGTATGGGGTCCACTCCACTTGTCCTGGAGAGCTGCTGGGGCCACAGGCTCCAACACCCATACCTTCTGTCCTGGCTGGTACACAGTCAGCACAGCCTTTTGGTCATGCCAAGCTTTCTGTAATTCTTGGCTAGCCTCAAGGTTTTTACTTGCCTTCTTCATATACTCAGCCATCCTGGAGCGGAGACCAAGTACATAGTCCACTATGTCTTGTTTAGGTGGTTTGAGAGGTAACACCCATCCCTCCTTCACTAAACAGAAGGGACCCCTAACTGAATGTCCAAACAGAAGTTCAAAAGGGCTGTAGCCAACCCCCTTCTGAGGAACCTCTCTGGAGGCAAAGAGAAGGCAGGGCAACAGGACATCCCATTTTCGCCTAAGCTTTTCTGGGAGGCCCATGAACATGCCCTTTAGGGTTTTGTTGAATCTCTCAACTAACCCATTGCATTGTGGGTGATAGGGTGTAGTAAATTTGTAATTTACTCCACACTCCTTCCACATAGCAGTAATGTAACTGGACATGAAGTTTGCACCTCTGTCAGTTAAGACCTCCTTAGGGAAACCCACTCTGGAAAAAATTCCCAGGAGGGCCCTGGCCACCACAGGAGCTGTGGTGGTTCTAAGGGTACCTAGTGACATGGTCCACCACCACCAGAATATATCCGTGCCCAGAGGCAGTTGGAGGATCCATGGGACCAATTATGTCAATCCCATCCCTCTCAAAGGGAACCCCCACCACAGGTAGTGGTATCAGGGGGGCCTTTGCGGCACCACCTGCCTTACCACTGGCTTGATAGGTGGTACAGGAGCAACAAAACTCCTTTGTGTCCTATGACATGTGAGGCCAGTGAAAGTGAGGGACAAGCCTGTCCCAAGTCTTGCTTTGGCCTAGGTGTCCTGCTAAAGGGATATCATGTGCCAGTGTCAGTAGGAAGCCCCTAAACTTCAGAGGTATAACCAACCTCCTGGTAGCACCAGATTTGGGGTCTCTACTCTCTGAGTAAAGGAGTCCTTCATCCCAGTAGATCCTGTGGGACCCACTGGCACTCCCAGCAGCCTCAGCAGCAGCTTGATGTCTGAGGGGTTCAAGAGAGGGGCAGTTGTGCTGCTCCTGACTCAGTTCTGCCCTGGAAGGGCCCCCTGTCCCCAAGAACTCAACCTGATCAGGCTCAAGTTCCTCTGGGACAGTTCCTTCACAGGGACTGGAATCATCTTCCTCAGGAGACTGATCCTCACTCTGAGTCTTGGGGGAAGGCACTGCCTTACCCCTACTGCTCCTTCTCTTGGAAGGCCCCTGGTCCATTTTTCCAGGTATCCAGGGCCTGTTCAGTGGAAGACATTTTTGCCTGTGACCTAGTCACAGCAAACACATCTGCAGAGATGCCCAACATTGCTGCATATGTTCTGAGTTCCACTTCAGCCCAGGCTGAAGTTTACAAATCATTGCCCAACAAGCATTCCACAGGGAGGTCTGAGCTAACCACAACCTTCTTCGGGCCAGTTACCCCTCCCCAGCTGAGATTCACAACTTCCAAGGAATTATCTGTCCTGACATTGCTAGCATTGGTCACTTGTTACATCTCACCAAGTATGATCTGGTCAGGGCTCACAAGGTCCTTAGTCACCATTGTGACACTGGCTCCTGTGTCCCTATATGCCATGGCCTCCTTACCACTTATTAAGGGCTGTTGTCTGTATTTGCCCAGATTACTGGGACTGACAATTAGGGAGGCAATATCCATGCCCCCATCACAGACTAAGACAGCCTGAGCTGGAGTTCTGACTAGGCCAGAACCCAACTCAGATCCCAGGGTTAACCCTACTACACCCTTGTTCCCTGTACCACCACTTGGAGCTGAACTAGGGGTAACAGTTGCCTTAGGGGCAGTGGTGGTGGTAGGAGGATCTTTGGCCCTTGGGCAATTGGCATCTCTAGGCCAATGTGTTTTCTCCTTACACAGGAAGCACCAAGGTTTCTTTCTGCCTTTTCCCTTGTTAGATTGTGACTCACCCCCAGATGCAGGTTTTTGGGGCCCTGAAGAAGACTTCTGGTCTTTACCCTTCTCCCCACCTTTATCTGCTGGTTTAGCATCTTGCTTCTTTTGGTCACCACCTGTGATCTGGTTTTTCTGCTTCACCCTGGTTCTGACCCACCTATCTGCCTTCTTTCCCAATTCTTGGGGAGAAGTCAGATAAGAGTCAACTAGGTACCGATGCAACAACTGATTTTGGCAATTATTAAGGATCTGCTCCCTCATAATCAAATTGTACAATCCCTTGAAATCATTCACTTTGCTGCCAAGTAACCAGCCTTCCAGAGCCTTAGTAGCACAATCTACAAAGTCTACCCAGTCCTGAGTCTGTGCATTCTGAGTGTCTCCGAACTTAATCCTGTATTGTTCAGTGGTTAAGCCAAACCAATCAATGAGAGCACTCTTCAGAACTGAATAGTTGTCAGCATCCTCTTCTCTAACAGTGAGGAGCTTATCTCTACCTTTGTCAGCAAAGGAGAGCCACAAGATAGCTGCCCACTGCTCTTGAGGGACCTTCTGTACCTTACAGGCCCTCTCTAAAGCAGTTATCCATTTGTGGATGTCATCCCCACCATGGTAGGGAGGGACTATCTTGCTCAGGTTCCTATGATCATAAGTATACTCCTTAATCCTAGGGACACTGTTGCTGCCAATCTCTTCCTAGCCTTCTGGAGCTCTAAGGATTCCTTATCTAGTGCCAATTGCTCTTGCCTGAGCCTAAGCTTGACTTTCTCAAGCTCTAGAAATTGGCACTCTCTGTCATAAGAGCTATCTCTCTTATGAGATATGGATGTCCCTATAGAAGTTCCTGAATGGTGAGATTCAGCAGAGGGAGATCTAGATCTCCTGGGTAAACTCTGCACTCTTCCTGGAGGAGTAAAGAGAGGGCCACTGGGGCCTTCTCCCCCACCTCCTGGAAGATCTAAGTTGTCCAGGTGGGAATCATTTTGATCCTCCTGGTCAGGGTTCGATTCTAGGTCAAAGAAGGTTTCACTTCCTGGCCTGTCCTCATTCCCTGCCCCACCCACTCTTTCTACCTCATCTGACCCTGGCGTCTTCCTAAGGTCATCTAAGAGTAACACCTCAATGAGACGTTGGGTGTTTGCATTTCTCCCTGTCTTCAGCTTCCTAGAAGCACACATGGCTTTCAAATCCTGAAAGGTGAGACCATTGTACCTAGAAGGCAGAGAGCCACTGGCTTCTCCTTTAGAAGACATACTAAGTGTGGTGTGGTGTATGCACCTACCTAACCTAGTGGGAACTAAACTCTCTTAGGTTGGAGAAAGGGTGTGCTAGACCCTTGACTTACCCAACAACAAGTTCAGTAGAACTTACTTATTCTAATCTTGAAGTATTATATGTGCCTAATACTTTAGTGGTTTTCCGTTAATCACTCAATGAGATTTATCTGGTAAAACAATAGCAAGCTTGAATCCCAACCGCTGCACACCAATGTAAGAAGTTGGCCTGGTATATGCTGCACACTAATTAAAGTGGGCACCTTGCACCAGTCCAAACGACCCTTATGATGTATGAGGTCAAAGATAACCTTTAGAAAGCTATCCTAGTGGTAGCTGTGGAGAGCAGCCTTCAGGCTTAATCTTGAAGGAATGTAAAGCAGCTTGTTTTACCAGAATATCACCTCCTGAATGACTAAATGAAGGAGAACCACACAGTAGTTATATAAAAAATATGTATTTATTAATATAACATTCTCTACTATCCTCTAAACGAGGATAGAACACAAAGCACACAATACGAGATCAATAGAACAGTTGTAAGTAGCACAATACACAGTGGGCTCCAGGGGGAGACTAAACCATATACTAAAATAGTGGTATAACAGTCACAAGTGAGATCAACACAAGGTCTGGAGCATGTAGAATCGCTGGGACCCCAAGGAACCACCCAAGGTGAGTAGACAGGGACCCCACGGAGGCCGGGTGCAGTGTGGGAACACGACCGCGGGCTCCGTACAATTCTATGGGGAAGTCGCGGTTACACTTTTGAAGTTAAAGGACCCTTCTAGGAGGACTTCGAGCAAACCTGTTGGAACTTAAGAGTTTGAAGAGCCACCCCACCCGTGGATACCGAAGTACCCGAGTTACCTATCCCAGAGGAGCCGGGTGCATAGGTCTGAAGTGGCGTCGGAAACTGCCGTCGTTCTCAATGGAGAGCTGCAAAGAAGTACTGCTGCCGTGAAGATGAAAAGGGTCCGGTGGAATCCAAACCTGGATTTGGGTAAGATGGAACCTGAAAGCAGAGGGGACAGAGTCTGAGTCACTTCAGAGTGACCAAGGGCTCGGTAGACGAATGCCCACTGATGTCGGTTGCTTTAGGTGCGAAGAAGGGATGCTTGACTCTGCAGCCACGAGGACCAGGAGACGTCGAGGACGACCAGGAGCCGGAGGTGAGCTGTCCCATGAAGGATGTTGAGTGCTGAGGGGTCGTGTCCGGCTGGAGCACCAACAAGCCTTGGCAAAAGCAACCCACGCAGGAAGGTCAAGCAGGTTACGGTGTGGACCAGCAAGGTCCAGGGGACTCACCAAGCACTGGGGAGTCAGGGCACGTCTGGAACAACCAGGAAAGCCCAGCAGAAATCAAGATGAACCTCAGAGAGACCCACAGGCCAAAGGACCAGGGGTCGCGAGGGGACCTCGGGCAAGATTACAAAGTACCAGCCCACGAAGCACTCGGTGCGAGGAGGCCGGAGTTCTTTGGTGCAAATACTGCTCAGGGTCAGGACTACACGGAGTCCAATGCACAAGCTCAGGAATCGCCAACAAACATGTGCACTTGCAAATGGATGCAGTGCACAGGGGTTCGGGTTATGCAGTCCCCACGAGGGATACTGGCCTCAAACTCGGTGAGAGGGCAGATCGACCTCAAGGACGAAGTCGAGGCCAGTCGAGTTCCAGCGAAGTCCAGAGTGTCCAGACGGTCGAAGGTCAGTGGTTTCTTCTTGTAGAATCTTGTCCACGTAAAATCTAAAGTCTAAAGTCTTACAGCCAGGTAAGCCCTTTTGTACCCATGGGACAGGGTTGGACAGATTCAGGGCACTCTCCTAGGGGAGGGGCAGGACAAAGGGGTGGTTACACCCATGTCCTTTGTCCAGTTTTGCGCCAGAGCAGGAGCCAATGGCTCCCAGAACTGGTTTGAGCTGGACTATGCACAGGGACACCAAATGTGCCCCAGATGCAGACTTTCAGGAACTCTGAGTGCACCCACTCAGCCCCAATACACTAAACCCTGTCTGGGAGGTGGTCACACCTCCCTGTGACAGGATGCCTATTGTGCTGCCTTGCCCTGCTCGAGCTTAGCTCAGCAGCAGGAGGGCAGAAATGTGTCTCTGGTCAGTAGCATCCATTTTGTGCTGTCCGGGTCGAAAAGGCTGGCACCGGTTAGACCAGTGACCCCACGAAGCTCGCTTCTGAAGGGTGGAATCATACCTCCCACACTAGTTTCTGGTGTGGAGGTATGATTCCAAGGTGTTTGATACCAAACACGATATGTTTCTATGCAGCCGTTTGAGATAGCATTTACCGCGAGGTTATAATGCATCTCTACCTATATGTCCGGCTGAGTCACAGACAACCCGGGAGAATGGTCTCCGAAGGCTGCAGTGAGGCTCTGCTCATGCAGGGGCACCCTCTCACTAAAACCCCAGCACCCTGCCTTCAGGATTGATAAGGCCTGCTATAGGGGTGACTTATAAGTTTTAAGTGTAGTGACCTATAGATATAGTGAACCTATATCTAAAGTAAGCGGTGCAAGCACCATCTTACACAGGCTGCAGTAGCAGACCTGGAGTTCCATTTTGCATGGCCTCTCATGGGTGGCGTAATACATGCTTCAGCCCATGGGAGGCCTCTGGGGTACCTATGTCCTGGGTACATGGGTACCATATACTAGGGACTTATAATGGTACCCCAGTATCCAATCTGGAGTGTACCAAAGTACATGTATGTCAATTTAAGGGAGAAAGCAGATAGACTGGGGGTCCTGATTAGCAGGATCCCAGTCAGACTAGTTAAAAACAGTGAGACATCAAGCAAAAAGTGGGGGTAACCATAAGAAGCAGATCCTACTTTCCTACAGTGCCGAGCGGCCCCACCCTCTTTGATATTATAGGGCTTGCCCGGGAGGTGGTAGTCCCTGGGGCTGTATATGGCCCAGGAGGGAGCCGCGTGGCCCCCTCCCTCTTTTAAAAAATGTAATTGGCCCCCAGGAGGTGGTGATGGTGGTCTCTAGGGCCAGGTGTCTGCGCGGACCCCCTCTTTATTATTTATTGTAGGCCCAGGGAGGTGGTGGGACCCGGGGAGGGTCCATGCAGTCAGTACAATCTATTTTTTTAGGTCTCGCCTACGCAGCGCGCATGCGCTGCATAGGCGACCTTTAGCCGTCATGCAGCTCTTTTTCAAAGCACATACTCGTGCTTGTGGCGGCATACACCTTGCGGGAGTGCGCAGCGGCGCGCCACAAGCACGAGTATGTGCTTTGAAAAAGAGCAGACTGCGCGCGCGCGCATACACGCACGCACCACTCTCGCTTTCTCTCTCTCTTTCTCTCTGTCAGCAGACTGCGTGCGCACGCACCACTCTCTCTTTCTCTCTGTCTTTCCCGCTCTCTCTTTCTCTCTCTCTCTCCCCCTCTCTTTGTGCCTATAACAGAACGCTTGAAACAAAAGCAGAACTTGCCTTGTGTGCACTGGAAAACTGGAGTGGGGAAACTATTTAATGTTCTTTGCTGACCTCTTCTGGCTGTTGTTAATATGACTTTATGTACACATTTAAAGTTTGAACTACATCAGGTCTGTGTGGCTTATCCTCCCCGTGCCCCCCGTCTGTTTTCCTTCTTCTCTTCCTGTCTCCAGTCCATGCCGCTTCAAGCAAATAGATGCCTTATCAACAGTATTATGAACATCCTGTATAACGGACGATGGAAAACTAGTTTGCTAGTGTGCTCCTATTTTTGTAACTTTTCCTGCCACACATTCATCTCACTTGCGTGCAGGTCAGCCTACACTTAACTGCGAGCCGTTTTTGCTGGGGCTTCGAAAATGTAGTATCAGGAAGGGAAACAATCTTTATTGTACATCGTGCAGTAATATCACATGGGTGTTGTTGCCTGGAGTAAACTTATCGTAACATTTAACTCTTTAGCAGCTGTTGTCACCAAGATCCCAACACTGTACGCAGTTATTATTTTTGGGTACCGCGTAGATTCCCTGGAATGTAAAGCTCACTCACTGTATTTCAGTGTCTAAAGGCACCTGTTGTGGTAATGTAACAAGCTAAAGTTTTGTGAGCCCCTATTTTAGTGGTAAATTACAGTTACTGTGCTGTTTTCAGATCCCGAGTGCCTTGATATCAGATGATAGGCACAATGCAGAAGTTACTTTTTTTTCTCCAAAACAAATTTGATTGGGTTTTTGAAGCAGGATAATGACCCTCGCGGGCCGTATACATACATAGGACACTGCAGGAATGGGCCCAAGAACCAAGGAAAAGAAACATATGCACGAAAGCCCATGGCAACCCGCCCCCCACAGCATCTAATGTCTCGTACAATTGCGCGTTAAGTGTCTGGTTTTTTGGTGTAATCATTCTATGCAGCAGTTACATTTATTGCTTCTTGACGTCATAGAAAATTAAAGGCGTGACCGGTTAGGTTAATTGGCAGCACCTTCATGTTGGAGGGAAACTAGTCAGCATCTCCTGCTTTTTGTTATCTCTAAGCGCATTTCTTCTCTGTGTGTTTTAGGCCATTTGTTGCTAGAGTCCTCTGATCGGGACAAAGGGTAGGACTGATTCAGGATCTAAAATGGGAGTGCTGGCAGTTTAAAGTAGACGCCGCAGCAAACTTTGGCTACCCCTCAATCTGACCATGCGTCATTACATGCTAGCGGCTTGTAGTTGTATACTCAGTTTCCAGACAAATGAACCTGTGAATGCTCCAATTTTAATTGTCCACCTTGCTTTAGTCCATTGTAGTTTGGGCTTGTGCTTGTTTAAACGACACTTGAAAGTTTTCTGATGCTCATTAAGCTTGAAAAGATGACCACTCATGCTAGATGTAAAATTAAGTTCAGTCAGCACGTAGGTATCCACGCGGTCGCCAGTTATTTACAATTTGAACAAGCAATGGCAAACCTAGTAAGTCTGGACTTGGCAAGACAGTGCTATGTTTTTTTAATTGAAAGATTTGCACCAAAAATAAAGGAAATTGACCTCCACCAGAATGTTGCCACCGTATGCTTGTAACTCAAATTTTAAATGTAAAAAAATTCACTGACGTGGCAGTTTTACTTATGTTTTTTTAACTCCATTTTACAATGTCACTTAAACACTTCTAACAGCACTTATAAAGAAGCAAAGAATAGCCGGTATTTAAAGTTAATGTGAAAATAAAAAGCACACTTTAAACAAGCTTTATCGCTGAAGAGAAGAACTGTTTTTAGGTGGATGTGAACATCGTGTGCAGGCTTTGCACAGTCTGCCAAATAGAAGGCAGCCAGTGGTTAAAATGGCCTGATCGGTTGTTTTATGCTTTTTTTTATAAATGCCAGTCTAGGGTGGCAGCAAAATGTGAATGGTAATTTAGTAGACCACTTCACCCCAATCGCCCACTTCACCCCAATTTCTACTCCAACCCACCCCATTCTACCACACCCCACTATGCTTCACTCCAATCTATCCCAATCCTCCCCACTCCAGCCTACCCCACTGCAATTGCTTGATTTATAGAATACAAACGTTGACATCAATTCACAGTTGTGAGTGCTAGGAAGAAACCGGGCCCTAGGAAGTAAAGGGCTATAAATCGGTTGATGGAGGAGAGTAGAGACTGGCATTTCACAAACAGCCAATTTTGTGGTAACAGATTTTTAATATAAAATATTTAGAGGGGCTATAAAGAAGAAAGACTATCTATAAACCATGTAACGCCTCTATGCCCTGTCACCAGGCATCAGGCGTGATTTGAATAGGGGTCACTTGATACAGAATCATTCATGACAACCTCTGCATATCGGGTAGGGTTACCAATAGTAATTTTATCACTAAGAAATGCCTCCACAAAATGTAATGAAATAAGAGTCCTAGCAGAAAGTGCCTTCTCCTGTCAAATGTATTGGCAGTAAAGTTCCTTAACATGTCTAGTTTTGGGACCTTATAAGTGTTTAGTTATCCAGCACAATATCCTTGGTGCAACAACATCAACTGTTGCATGCCTAAACACTTATAAGGTCCCAAAGGCGATACCTATTGGCTATGCCAATGCTTGTTATATATAGCCCCGGGGAGGTGGTGGTCCCTGAGACATAAGCCCTTGGAGGGGGGCCCTGTGTGCCCCCCTTCATTTTATTATAATTCGCTGCATGCCCCCGGGACCTGGCCCACCCAGGGTGATATTTTTAAAAAAGCGTGGGAAACTGCTTGTTTTATGTTGTTTTTACTTCACATCGATAATCGTGAATATTCGAGAATTTCACTGTGTATTTAAAAAAAGAAAAATGCATTTTTGCCCTGCCAGGACCCCTGTGAGACCCCAGGACCAAGGCTAGGTGGTTACGGTATTCGTACCCTGACTCCGTTTCTTTTTTTTTGGTGTTTTTGGGGGGGTACTCGGCTGAAGCCGAGTCCCAAGATGGTTGCCAACACTTCCTGGTTGAAGTGTTGGCAGCCAATCAGAGCTCTACAGATCCCTGCACGAGCTCGTCATTATTCGAGAAGGCTTTGCAACCCTAGGTATGCAAATTTGGATTTCATTTAATATTTCCAAAACTACTGAACTGATTTACACCAAATAACTGAAAACATGATCTGTGAACCAAAAGCTACCTTTCTGCCAAATTCGGTGTAATTCTGTCCAGCGGTTCGAACTTCAGGCGTGTTTAAAGACTATGGGAATTAACATGGGAAACACACTTTTTTTGACCCCCCCCTATTTCTCAGCCCCCGCTTGACAGATCACCCTGAAACTTTCCATGCAACTAGAATTACTGGCACACTTTGTTGGAATATTTTGTGAAGATTTGTCAAACGGCAACAAAGTTATACGCAAGTCAAACAAAGCTTTTCCTATGTAAAATGGGCCTCACTATAACTACACACCTACCGCGCTTTGTTAAATAAAGGCCCTCAGGTGGGCCAGGCCCTGGGGGCAGTATAGAGGTGCCAATGCGACACCCCGCGCCCCAGGAACCGCCACCTCCCCGGGGAATACATAATGAACAAGATGCGGGGGCCCGCACAGCCCCCCGCAGTCCTGGGGACTGCCACATCCCTAGGGCTTATGAATGGGGGCCTCGAGGACCCCTTTTACCCCGGGGACCACCACCTCCCCGGGGCTTTAAAATATTCATGTGGGGGGGCCGCGTGGGCCCCCTCCTGGGCCGTTCCACCTCTTCGGGGCAGGCCCTAGTCAAGTAAGAAGGGGGGACCCGCGTGACCCCCCTCCTGGAGCTGCCACCCCCAGGGCCGGCTCCAGCAATGTCCCAGTGGCCCACCCCCGGTAAATTGCAGTTTGCTATGGCATGGCGGGAGCACCGCTCCTGCCATACCATTGCAAACAGCGCTCCGCTTTGAGCAAGCGAGAGCACTTTGCTCTCCCTTGCTCAAAGCGGAGCACACTCTGCTTTTTACTCACAGGGAGCTGAATGCCAGCAGCTCCCTGTGTATAAAAAGCAATGCTGACTCCCGCAGGAGGCGGAGAGCTGGCCGGGACCGCGGGGGCCTTTAGGCTACCCCACGGTCCCCAATGTGTACAGGCCGGGCCCCGGGGTTCCTGGGGCCAATATCGGCCTGGGAGGAGGCTGCGCGGCCCCCCTTCCATTTAAAAAAATATACATAGATATATAAAAAGGGGCAGGCCCCGGGGGCCGAAAACGGCCCTGGAAGAGGGCAACTTGGCACCCTCCCTATAAATAAAAAACGACAAAATGCCGGACCACGGGGATGGAGTCCCCGGGGCCAACATTGGCCCAGGAGGGGGCCGCGAGGTCCCCCTTCCATTTAAGAATAAAAATAATAATAATATATATAAAAAGGTGCAGGCCCCGGGGCATGGGGTCCCTGGGCTTAAAATGGCCTGGGAGGGGCGCCCCATCGTTTTAAATACAAATAAAAATAGAAAAGGCTGGGCCCCGGGGTCCCTGGGGATGAAATCATCCCAGGGAAGGGAGGCCACGTAGCCTACCTCCCTTAATTATTTTTTTTTTAAATAAAAACCTCTAGCAAGTTGCCAGAGGCCATGCCCCCTTCACCACCACTCTGCAAATGCGCCTCCTGGTGGTTGGGGAATGATGTCCCCTATATTGTTGAGGGTCAATGGGATCCAGGACCCCTTCTGTTACCTCCAGTAACTCCCAGACAACAGGATTGCTGAGACGACTTGGAGGCCACGCCCCCTTTCTCTACCACTCTGCAAATACACCTCCTGGCATGCTGCTGGTTGGGGAATGAATTGCACTTTGCTCCTGGGGGCCTCAGGACTAAAGTGGATTTCTTTCCCCAACCAGTAGTGCACCAGGAAGCGCGTTTGCACAGTGGTGGAGAAAGGGGGCATGGCCTTTGACGACCTCTCAGCAATCCAGCTGTGTGAGTCTTATTGGAGGTAACAGGAGGGCTAGTTGGCCCTCAAGGACCCTCAATAGCCAGGGGGACTTCATCCCCCTACTAATAGTGTACCAGGAGGTGAGTTTACAGAGTGGTGGATAAAGCGGGCATGGCCTCTGATAACCTCTCAGCTATCCTACTGTGTGGGACCTACTGGTGGTAACAGGAGGGGTAGTTGGCCCCTAAGGACGTCCTTGGGGGCCAACTATCCTTCAAGATATCTCCAATAAGTCCCACATAGCGGGATTGCTAAGAGGTCTTCGGTGGCCACGCTCACTTTATCCACCACTCTGCAAACGGGGCTCAAGGTGCACTACTGGTTGGGAGATGAAGTCCACTTTACTCCTGAGGGAACTTGGGTCCTACACAGCGGGATTCCTGAGAGCTGCTCGGAGGCCCAGCCCACTTTCGCCACCACTCTGCAAACGCAACTACTGATTAAAAAACCATAGAAATGCACTAAAAAAAACAAAGGTTACAGTGACGTTATAGTTAAGAATTAGAATTTAAAAAAACTTAGAAATTCACTGAAAAAAAACAAAGGTTACAGGGTCGTTATAGTTAGGAATTGGAATTTAAAAAAACTTAGAAATTCACTTAAAAAAACAAAGGTTACAGGGACGTTATAGTTAGGCTCAGGTTTCACTCGTACAAAACCAGTGAAATTCTGCCGTTATAGTTAGTGAGCCAACTATAACTCGCGCCCTCGCAATGCACTGCTTATGACCTCGCATATTAAATCACTCATGACATGGTCAGTGACATCACTGATGACATCTCAAATAACATCATTGATGACATCATCCAGTGACTGTGTTTTTAAAAAGTTTGTGTTAAATATATATACACCAAGGTGTATTGGTGAATCAGTGGGTGTATGAGTGCCTGTATGGATGATTCAGTGTCTGCGTGACTGAATGTATAAGTGACTGATTAGGTGTCTCAGTGAATGTATGGGTGAGTGACCAGGTTGTGGGAATGTCTGTATCAGTCTGTCAGTTGATGTCAAAGTGGCTGTATGGGTTGGTGAGTGGCTGTATGGGTGATTTGTTGTTTGAGTACCTCTATGGGTGTATGAGTGTGTGTGGGTGGGTGAGCGGGTGTGTGATTGCCTGTATGGATGAGTGAGTGGGTGAATAAGTGGCTGTTTGGGTTAGTGAGTTTGTGTATGAGGGGCTGTATGGGTGAGGGAGTGTGTGTATGGCTCTGTGGGTGAGTGGATGTGTCAGTAGTATATGGGTGAGTAACTGGGTATGTGAAAGGCAGTACAGGTGAGTGATGGGGTATATGATTGACTGTATGGGTGAGTGAGTGAATTTGAGAGTGGCTGTATGGCTGAGTGCATGCTTCTGTCAGTGACTGTATAGGTGAGTGAGTACATGTTACGATCTGTATGAGTAAGTAGGTGTGTGTGTAACTGTATGGGTAAGTGGCCGTGTGATTGACTGTATGGGTGAGTGAGTAGGTGTGTGAGTGGCTCTATGGGGGACTGACTCATTGTGAGTGGCTGTATTGGGGTATGGGTGGATATGGCAGTGGCTGTATTAGAGAGTGAGTGGGTGTATGCGTGGCTGTATGGTTGAGTGAGTGGATGTGTGTGTAGATCTATGAATCAGTCAGTGGTTGTGTAAGCACTGGTATGGGTTTGTGAATGCATTTGTGAATGGTTGTGTGACAGTGGGAGTTTGTATAAAAGGTTCTTTGGGGGTGTGAGTGGGTGCGTTAGAGATTTTGTGGATGATGTAATCAGTGATGTCATCGGTCATGTCATTTGAGATGTCAGTGATGTCATCAGTGATGTTACTGATCATGTCATGAGTGATGTAATATGTGAGGTCATAAGCAGTGCATTGCAGGGGCGTGAGATATAGTTAGCTCCCAAACTGTAAAGGCTGAATTTAACTAGTTTTGTACGAGTGAAACCTGAGCCTAACTATAACGTCCCTGTAACCTTTGATTTTTTTTACTGTGAATATACATATATATATATACACACACACACACACACACACACACACACACACACATATATATACACCTAGTGACGGTCACTACTGGGTAGTTGTAGTTAGATCTACGTTTCCATAGGAAGGCTGTTTTTTGGTTTGCCACGCCAGCGCCCCACTACGAGACTGCCAAACCTGTAGTCAGACTGCCCGCCAGATAATGAGTTTAATCCTGTAGGGCGGTCATGATGCAGCAGTCCCACAGCGGTGAGTATCTAAGGGTCATATGTGAGCCTTAGAAAGGGACCACTGTGAGACCGCGGAAGCCCATTCCTGCGCAGGAAGAAATGCACAATGTTGTGAATTTCATCCTGTGTAGGAACAGAGGGTGCCAAACTACAGGGGGGCACAACATGTGCCCTCCTGCATGCATCCCCCTACACAGAGGCAACACCTTAGTTTCTGCACCACCACCTTTTTCATGGCGGGCTCACGGGGTGGCTGTGAGGAAACTCGTAATATGCTTAGCTGTGTATATTGCGGCCTCTGACCACTGCTACACTGCAGAGGGATCACGGATCCCCGGCGGTTGCAGAAGTCATGTGGTGGTCCGACTGCCAAACCCGTAATGGGGCTGTCAGACCACCGGTGCGGCTACTCAGGCGCTAAGTCCCAGGGTCCTGGAAAGGCTGACTGCAAATTTTTTATTTCATGTTGCAGGCAGCCAGCCAGCTAGAGCACCCGCTCTCGCAGGAGTGTGTCTTCTGAGGCACTAAACTAGGCCAAAAGAAAATAAGCCCCCTGGGCCAATCAGAAGGCCCTTTTTTTTAAATTCGGTTCAAGGCGCTCTTGCAGGAGTCCCTCGAACCCAACCATCCAGATATGCAAATACTTTTCCACCTTAATGTTTAAAAAAAACTACTGAACGGCTTTGTGCCAAATCACAAAAAGCACGCTTTCTGGGCCAAGATCTAGCTCCGTGCCAAATTTTGTGTCATTACCTTCAGAGGTTTTGTGGTAGCTCCGTCTAAAATGTCTTGGGGATTTTGCGTTTTGGGACCCCCCCCCTTTTTTCCTGAGCTCCTGCTTGTCTGATCACCCCGAAACTTTCCATGCACAAACTAGGCAAAAAAGAGAAACTATTTGGAAAGTTTTGTGGATATTTGTCAAACGGAGCCAAAGTTTTTAGCAAAACAAAAATGACCACTGACCTAACTATAACTACCCAGTATATATTTATTAAAAACAAAAAGTCTTGGCTAACACCAGACCTACAAATGGCAAACATTCCAAACTCAGCTGCCTTACTTACAGGAGAAGTTTTCGATTGGTCCTCTGAGGGATCTATTTCACCAAAGTGACCTTTTACTGACCAATCCAATGATACCTTTCATCATTCTGAGTTACCTCTCAAACCATTTTTCCCCGTTTGCACATTTTCTGCCCTATTAGCAGCCCATGAAAGACCCAAAAGATGCTTGCACATAGATTCCATCAGTTAGAAAACTCCTCTCCATATCTTTGTCTCAGACTAGTCACTAGCCATTAAGCCATATGGGATTGTTATCACCTGTGCTCTCTATGTGCCTTCACACCCATGTGAGTGAATTTAAGAACTGAAAAAATATTGCATGCTCTCCAGTTATAAGCATATAGTTGTGCCAGTGCGTCAACACATTGAATATATCATTTAACTTTGTTGGCAGCGTCAGCAGGACCATTTAGAAATGTCCGAAATTCTCAATACATTGCTGCAAAAATCCTCATCCATTAGTACACTCAAACTGCAATACAGGAACCAAAGCTAATTATGTTGCTCCAAAGGTAACTCCACTAACACTTAAAAATCACGTAAGACTCATTTTGAAGGAAACAAAGGACAAAGTATAGTTGAAGCCATTTTGTTGGATGGGTAAGGAAAAGCAGACACAAGTAGAGTTTCAAAATATATAACGGGAAGAAAGGGGATGCCAGGAGACTAGATTTTCAGTGGAAGTGTAGGCACACATTTATTGCGCAAGAAGTAAAACGATGACCTCAAGCTACAGGCCCTTTTGGTCATTGGACTACCAGGTCGTAAAAGGATACTCAGTATGGCATAAGGAAAATGCTACTTACCCAGTATGCATCTGTTCTTGGCATGTAGAGCTGTAGATTCATATGCGTTAGCATAGATCGCCATCTGGTGTTGGGCTCGGATGTTTGCACTTTGTTTTTCTTCGAAGAAGTGTTTGTAGTCACGAGGAAGGTGGCTCCTTCTTATGATGATAGTGCGCATGGGCATCGACTCCATCCCCAGATTGTTTTCGCCATAAAGGGTGATGATGGAGTTAGTAAGAATAGAAAGAGATGTCCATGTGTGTTGTATCTAAGTAAGATAATACTGCAGCAGATAAAGGTACCCGGGGAGGCGGTGGGTGCATATGAATCTACAGCTCTACATGCCAAGAACAGATGCATACTGGGTAAGTAGCATTTTCCGTTCCAGGCATATGAGCTGTAGATCATATGCGTTAGCATAGACTATACAGCAGTTATTTTTCCAAGCGGTGGCTGACCTGTATCTGTTGCAGTAGTTTGAAAAAGTGTTCTTAAGACAGCCTGCTCCACACTAGCTTGTTGTTTTGCATGCACATCTACACAGTAGTGTTTTGTGAATGTGTGAGGTGTAGACCAAGTTGCAGCCTTACAGATGTCATCTAAGGGTATATTCTCTAAGAATGCCATAGAAGCCCCTAGTTTGCGTGTGGAATGCGCTCTAGGGGAAATAGTTAATGTGCGTTTGGCTTTAATGTAGCATATTTGGATGCATTTAACTATCCATCGTGCAATACCAGTTTTGAAATGGGATTGCCTTTATGCGGATGGTGAAAAAGCAACAATGAGTTGCTTGGTTTTCCTAAAAGATTTAGTTCTTTCAATGTAGAGTATTGCTCTTTTGACATCTAGTGCGTGAAGAGCACGTTCTGCCACTGAGTCTGGTTGAGGGAAAAACACTGGTAGTTCAACAGACTGATTGAGGTGAAAGGCAGAAACAACTTTAGGTAAAAAGTTTGGATTAATCCTAAGAACCACTTTGTTATGATAAATTTGTAAAAATGGTTCTTGTATGGTTAGTGTCTAGAGCTCACCAACTCTTCTAAGAGATGTGATGGCTATAAGGAAGGCAACTTTCCAAGTGAGGAACTGTGGTTCACATTTGTGCATAGGTTCAAACGGTGGGCCCATTAGTCTTGTCAGGACAATATTAAGGTTCCAAACTGGAGAGGGTAGAACTCTAGGGGGAATGATTCTTTTGAGTCCTTCCATGAACGCTTTGATAGCGGGCACTGTAAACAAAGACAAGTGTTGTCTGTTTTGTCCGTAAGCGGCTATTGCAGCGAGATGCAATCGTATAGCTGTGTATGCTAAGTTACAGCGTTGTAGGTGTAAGAGATAGCAAATGATGTTTTGAATGGAAGCATCTAGTGGATTGATTTGTTTGTACAGTAAATTACAAATCGTTTCCACTTTGCTGCGTAGCATGCTTTTGTGGTAGGACGTCTAGCCTCTTTAATGACGTTCATACAGTCTGGCGGGAGATTAAGGTAGCCAAACTCTATAATCTCAGGTGCCAGATCGCAAGGTTGAGTTGATTGGGATCTGGATGTCTTATCTCTCCATGGTACTGAGTGAAAAGCTTGGGTGAGAGGTGTAGTTTTTGATGAGGATCTACAGATAGTTCCAACAGGGTTGTGAACCACGGTTGTCGAGCCCATGTGGGAGCAACCAGGATCATTTTGAGTGAATGCTGTTGGAGCTTCCGAACCACTAATGGAATGAGCGGGAGAGGCGGAAAAGTGTAAGCAAATGTTCCTGACCAGTTCATCCATAGCGCATTGCCTTTGGACAATGGGTGTGGATACCTGGACGCGAAGTTTGGGCATTTTGCGTTCTGGTGTGTGGCGAAGAGATCCATTTCTGGGTAGCCCCACATTTGAAAGAATGGAAGGAGAACTTGAGGATGTAACTCCCATTCCGGGATCTGTTGTCGCTGACGACTGAGCAGATCTGCAATCTGATTGTCTACTCCTGGAAGGTGTTCCGCAAGGAGATAAGTCTTTTGAGGAATGGCCCATCTCCATATGCTTTGAGCTAGACGCAAGAGCTGTAGGGAGTGTGTACCTCCTTGCTTTTGTATATAGTACATTGCTGTCATGTTGTCTGTACGGACTAGGACAGCTTTGTGTAGTAGATGGACTTGAAAGGCTTTTAATGCTAAAAAAATTGCCAGAAGTTCCAGGTGGTTTATGTGGAACTGTTTTTGTTGTGGAGTCCATAGGCCCTGAATGGTATGATTTTGTAGATGAGCTCCCCAGCCAGTGAGCGATGCGTCTGCTGTTAGCACTATCTGTGGAACCGGGTCACGGAACGGCCGCCCTTTGGAAAGGTTTTGTGTGTTCCACCACTGCAGAGAGCGATGGGTGCGGCTGTCTACCAACACCAGATCTGTCAATTGGCCTTGAGCCCGGTTCCACTGACGTGCCAAGCATTCCTGCAGAGGACGCATTTGGAGTCTTGCATAAGGGACGATTAGAATGCAAGAGGCCATCATTCCGATTAATTGCATGAACACTCGAGCTGGTAATGAGTGTTGAGGTTGAAATTGTGATATTAGAGCTTGTATGATGCATATCCTGACTGGGTTGGGGTATGCTAGAGCTTTGCAAGTGTCTATTGTAGCTCCTAGATATACTTGTGTGTTGGACGGTTGGAGGTGGGATTTGGTGAGGTTTACTGTGAATCCCAAGCGGTGAAGCAACTGAATTGTTTTGTGGGTGTGTTGAACACAGCTTTGTTGTGATTTGGCTTTTATGAGCCAATCGTCCAGATAAGGAAACACGTGAATGTGTTGTATTCTTAAGTGAACTGCAACTACTGCTAGACACTTGGTGAAAACTCTGGGTGCTGTGGTTACCCCGAACGGGAGGACTTTGAACTGGTAGTGTTGCACAAGTTACTAACTTGTGTAACGATATATCTGTAAGAGACAGTAGTTAGTGACAGATTCCTTACCTTAGAATATCCCCAGGCGTCAGGCTGGATCCGGAAAGTTTTTGCGTAGCAGTACCCTTGCGCGTCGGTAGGCGGCGTCGTGCGGCTCCGCGTCCGTCGTCGGCGTCGTGACCGCCGGGATGACGTCGCGGGCAGTACTTAGACCAGCCCCTGCGCGCTGACGTCAGTTCTGTACACGACTTTCCGCGCCAGGAACGCAGAGCCATGCAAGAAGCTGACATAGGTGTCTGAAAATACTAGGGCCCTGAAAGGGATGTCCTTAACCCTAGAAATCAGTTCGCAGAACGGGGAGGATGGGTGGGCGGTAGTGAATCTGTCACAAACTACTGTCTCTTACAGATATATCGTTACACAAGTTAGTAACTTGTGCATCTGAAAGAGACACGTTAGTGACAGATTCCTTACCTTAGAATAGATACCCCAGCAATACCAACCCCGGTGGAGGGTCTGCGAACAAAGATCAGACAAGGAAGTCCCGGAGGACAGAACGGCCAAAGAAGCCGTCCCTCCGGACCTGTCTGTCAAGGCAGTAAAGCTTTGTAAACGTGTGCAGCGAGGCCCACGTAGCTGCCTGACAGATATCCTGCAGCGGAACACCACAGCCTAAAGCCGTGGTAGCAGCCGTTGCCCTGGTGGAATGGGCACGCAGCCCAACAGGAGGCTCCTTCTTAGCCAAAGAATAGCAGGCTTTGATACACAAGGTTACCCAGCGGGAGATGGTTCTCTTGTGCACCGCCCGACCTTTTTGGCGCCCACGTAGCCAACAAAGAGCTGGTCATCCACCCGGAAGTGTTGTGTGCGGTTGATATAAAAAGAAAGCGCACGTTTTGGGTCCAGACGGTGGAGCCTCTCTTCCTCTCTGGAAGGATGCGGAGGCGGAAAGAAGGTGGGCAAAGTGATGGTCTGCCCAATGTGGAAGGCAGTAACCACCTTTGGTAAGAAGGACGGACGCGTCCTAAGAACAACCTTGTCTGGATGGACAGACAGAAAGGGAGGTTTGCATGAAAGAGCCTGGAGCTCACTCACCCGCCGAGCGGAGGTGATGGCCACCAGAAAGGCTGTCTTCAGAGTGAGAAGACGAAGAGGACAGTTATGTAGAGGCTCAAAGGGAGCGCACATAAGAAAGGTAAGAACCAAGTTCAAGTCCCACTGAGGCATTACAAACGGAACAGGAGGGAAGAGGTGTGTAATGCCTTTAGAAACCTGTTAACAACAGGGGACTTGAAAAGGGAGGGCTGATCAGGAAGCCTGAGGAAGGCTGAGATGGCACAAAGATAGCCCTTGATGGTACCCAGGGCAGAACCCTGTTGGGCCAGGGAAAGAAGGAACAGAAGAACCTCAGAAAGAGGGGCAGAAAGGGGATTCACAGCCTTTGCTGTGCACCATGCCACAAACTTGTTCCACCTGCAGGCGTATACCACCTTAGTGGAGGGACGCCTGGCTGCCAGAATCACATCACAAACTTCGGGAGGCAAGTCGAAAGGAATCAACTGCCGCCGCTCAATCTCCACGCAAGCAGGTGGAGGCTGGACAGGTTCGGGTGGAGGACCGTCCCCTGCTGCTGCGACAGAAGATCCTGCCGAAGAGGCAGACGGATCGGGGGATCTACGCTCATACTGAGTAGCTCGGGATACCAAACTCTTCGAGCCCAGTCCGGAGCCACAAGAATGACTTGGGCCCGGTCGTGCCGAATCTTCTTCAACACTCTGGGTAGAAGTGGTATAGGCGGAAAGGCGTACAACAGACCGCAACTCCATTCGCGACGAAAAGCGTCGCCGAGCGAGTGCCGCCTTGGAAATTCCAACGCGCAGAACTGATGACATTGCGCGTTCTCTTCGGTGGCGAATAGATCTAACCAAGGCTCTCCCCACTGTAGAAAGAGTCCTTGCGCCACTTCCGAGTAAAGACGCCATTCGTGATCCATCATGCACCTGCGGCTGAGTTCGTCCGCCCTGGCTTTCAGGGAACCTGCCAGGTGTTGAACCATCAGGAACATGCCCTGATGTTCCAGCCATGTCCAGAGGCGCAGAGCCTCCTGACAAAGGGTCCACGACCCCACCCCGCCTTGTTTGTTGCAATACCACATGGCGGTGGTGTTGTCTGTGAACACCTGCACTACCTTCCCTTTGACAGAGGGAAGGAATGCCTTGAGTGCAAGTCGGATCGCCCGGAGCTCCAGAAGGTTGATATGGAGCCGGGACTCCGCCGGAGACCAGAGGCCTCTGATCTCCGCCTCTCCCATGTGACCGCCCCATCCCAGAAGGGACGCGTCCGTCACAACTGTGTGCTCTGGCTGGGGAAGGGAGAGGGATCTGCCCATGACCCATTGCCGGTTCGAGAGCCACCACTGCAACTGTTTTGCAGTCCCCTCTGAGATCTGGACGTGATCGGACAGGTTGCCCTGGTGCTGCGCCCACTGGAACTTCAGGTCCCACTGCAGAGCCCGCCTATGCCATCTGGCATGATTGACCAGCAGGATGCAGGAGGCCATGAGGCCCAGCAGCCTCAGGGTCATCCGTACCAAAACCCAGGATAAAGGCTGAAAGATCGGAATCATAGCCTGAATATTCCGGACTCGCCGTTCGGGAGGATAGGCCCGAAACTGCGTCGTGTCCAGAACTGCTCCGATGAAAAGGAGCTGTGGAGAAGGAATCAGATGCGACTTCGGCACATTGATGGAGAACCCCAGCGAGTGCAGGAGTTCGGCCGTAGTCTGGAGGTGGGAGACGACTGCCTGGGACGAGCCCGCCTTCAGCAGCCAGTCGTCGAGGTAGGGGAAGACTGGAACCCCTGCCCGGCGCAGATGAGCTGCGACCACCGCCATCACTTTCGTGAACACCCGAGGGGCACTTGTAAGGCCAAAGGGGAGCACGGTGAACTGAAAATGCTCGAGGCCTACCGTGAACCGCAGGGTAACGCCGGTGGGCCGGCAGGACGGGGATGTGAAAATAAGCGTCCTGCAAGTCCAACGCTACCAACCAGTCTCCAGGGTCGAGGGTAGTCAAGACCTGAGCTAGGGTGAGCATCTTGAACTTCTCCTTCCGGAGGAAGCGATTGACGTTCCGGAGGTCCAAGATAGGACGCATGTCCTCCTTGTCCTTTTTGGGCACCAGGAAGTAGTGGGAGTAGCAACCACGTCCTACTTCTGGGGTCGGAATATGCTCGATGGCCCTCTTGGCCAAGAGGGCCGTGACTTCCTTCTGCAGAAGTAGCCAAGTGATCCCCTGACATGCGGTGGAATTGAGGTGGCATGGCTGGGGGGTGGTCTCGAAGGGGAGGGAGTAGCCCCTTCGGACAATGTCCAAGACCCACCTGTCCGAGGTGATGGGACGCCAGTGGTGAAGGTGATGGCGGACCCTGCCTCTACTGGCGTGCTGTGCACCGGAAAGGAGGGACTAGGAGGGCTTGGAGGCCGCGGACGGGTTGGAGGTGGTGGCCTGACCCGCACGCTGGTTGCCCGAACCGCCACGGCGGTATCCACGTCCTCGGCCACGCGAAGACGCTTGCTGCGCGGGCCGGTGGCTGGGCAGCTGACGTGACTGGGCGCCCCTTCCGTGGCCACGAAAGGGGCGAAAAGCAGAGGTGAGCGGAGGGCGTACAACAGAAAGGCCCAGGGACTTGGCAGTAGCCCGTGAGTCCTTAAAACGCTCCAGCGCATGGTCTGCCTTTGAACCAAAAAGACTGACTCCATCAAAGGGCATGTCCATGAGTGTATTCTGGACATCACCCGAGAAACCAGTTGTTCTCAGCCAGGCGTGGCGACATAGCGCCACCGTCGTCGCAAGCGATCTGCCCAGCGAGTCGGCGGTATCAAGGCCACAACGTATGGTGTATTTAGCCGCATCTCGCCCTTCCGCAATGGCGCGGGTAAGCAGTGTCTGGACCTACTCAGAACACTGCAGCAAAACAGCCGCCTCCGAATCCCACAGGGAGTGGGTATATCGGCCCAAAAGGCAAGCGGTGTTGACGGACCGCAAGCCAGCACTGGAGGAAGAAAAAGCCTTCTTCCCAAATTGGTCCAGGCGTTTGGATTCCCTATCCGGAGGGGTGGTAGGGAAGGCGGTTTGGGAGGCAGAGGCTTGGACAACCAAGCTCTCGGGGGTGGGATGTTGGGAGAGAAACAAGGGGTCGCCCGGAGCAGGGCGATGGCGTCGGGCCACGTTCCTATCCACAGGAGCCCCTGTGGTGGGTTTGGACCAGGCACCCAAAAGAACGTCAGTGAGTGCATCATTAAACGGCAGCACAGTCTCCGAGGAGGAAGCCGCCGGCTGAAGCACTTCTGTCAGGAGGTTAGTCCTGACGGCCACAGTAGGCAATTGGAGATGTAAGGCTCCAGCTGCTCTACGCAACACCGTTGCAAAATTAGCTCCCTCCTCCGTAGCCACGGGAGGAGACAGCATGCCAGTGTCAGGGGAGGTGTCTAGACCACTGGCATCCCCAAGTTCCTCAGCCCAGTCCGGATCATACTCACACTGTTGTGTGAGAGGGTCCTCAGACCCCTCCCAGCTCTCCTGGTCCTCCTCTTGTTCAAAATATGGAGGAGGAGGGACATTTGGGACCCAAGGTCTCATCGGCGCCGGAGCCGGCGTCGAGCGACGTCGGTCCGGCTCCATGTCCGGAGCCGGAGAGAGCCGGGGACCGACGCCGTCCGGAGCCCCGGACGGCGTCAGGAACGGCGTCAGGAACGGCACCGGGGACATCGGCGTGGGCGGAGGCGTGGTTAGGTCAACCGGCGTCGATGGGGGTTGCGGTACCACCGGAGCCGGGATCGAGGCCGGGGCCGGAGCCGAGGCCGGGATGAAGGCTGGTAGGACAGGCGGCGACGGGACCGGAGTCGACGGCGGCGCCGGGGCAACCCCATCAGGGCCCGCGGGGCCCGAAGGCGCACCGGAGGGACCTGAAGGCCCGAAGAGGCGGGCCATGGCCGACAGGAATTCCTGTATTTCGGCCGGAGTCGCCCCCGAACCCGGAAAGGACGGGTAATGCGGGGGCGGCTCTACAGGCATGTCCGGGGGCGGTGCCGACTGGGGCCTCAGCCGAGTCGCGAGACCGGCGAGGCGAAGTCTTAGAGCGATGATGCTTCTTAGACTTTTTGTGCTTCAACTTACCCGAGGAGCGCGAAGACTTGGACTCCGACGACCGGCGGGGACTCCGCGACCGGCCCCTCAACCTCTCCCGGAACCGGGGCTTGGTGCGGCGCGGAGCCGACTGCCGGACCTCGAGTAGCTTTCGAGACCGCTCTCGCAAAGCCTTCGGGTGAAGTTTCCAGCAGTCAGGGCACGACTTCGTGTCGTGGTCTCGGCCGAGACAGAAGAGACACTCCAGATGCGGGTCCGTGATCGACATCATGCGACCGTGAAGACTCGAAAAAGAAACAGTGAAAAAATTCACAAAAAAGTTAGTCAAAAATTGACTAGGGCACTGCTCTTCCCGGATCTGCGCTTACTGGCGCGGAAAAAGAAGAACTGACGTCAGCGCGCAGGGGCGGCGTCTAAGTACTGCCCGCGACGTCATCCCGGCGATCACGACGCCGACGACGGACGCGGAGCCGCACGACGCCGCCTACCGACGCGCAAGGGTACTGCTACGCAAAAACTTTCCGGATCCAGCTTGACGCCTGGGGATATTCTAAGGTAAGGAATCTGACACTAACGTGTCTCTTTCAGATGACCGTCCATCACGAACCTGAGATATTTTTTGTGAGCGGGGTGAATGGGAATGTGAAAGTAGGCGTCCTTTAAATCCAAAGTAGAAAGAAAGTCGCCTTGCTGAATCAATTGGAGCACCTGTTGGAGGGTGACCATGTGGAAATGATCGGATTGAATATAGAAATTTAGCTGTCTGAGGTCCAGTATTGGTCTGAGAGAGCCGTCCTTTTTTGGAATTAGAAAATAGAGTGAGTAAACCCCTGTGCCCTGATGAGCCAAGGGGACTGGTTCTATTGCATGTTTTTGTAACAGGGAGAGACCTTCTTGTTTTAGGAGGGTGAGATGTTCTGAGGACATCGCACGATGTTTGGGAGGAATGTTTGGTGGAGTAGAGGTAAGTTCCAGGCAATAACCATATTGGATAATTTGTCTTACCCACTTGTCTGTTGTGATGGAATTCCAGACAGGTAGGAACTGTGAGAGACGTCCCCCGACAGGAGTGGAATGATTGGGGGTAGTGGAGGGAAGTCACTGTTTGGTGGCAGGGGAAGTGCGGGTGGAGTTACCTCTGCCTCTTCCTCTATTGTTATTTCCTCTGTATCCTCCCCGAAAATATCCTCTGGATGAGGAAGACTGATTGGGGCTTTTATGGGACGAGGAGGTGTTTTCTGATGCAGTTGTCTTTGAGCCACCCCTATAAAAGGAGCGACGAAAGGAGCCCCTATTAGAAGGTAGTTTAAGGCCCCCACGGACTTACCAGTCTTGGTGTCTTTTTTCATTTTTTCTAATGAAGAATCGACTGTGGGGCCAAAAAGATGTTACTGATCAAATGGCTGATTAAGTAGTGCTGATTGTACTTCTTGTTTGAATCCTGAGATTCGAAGCCAAGCGTGTCGGCGTAGCAAAACGCTGGTGTTAATGGCACGCGAGGCTGTATCAGCTGCATCGAGGGCACATTTGATGGAAGTGTTTGTAATGAGCTTACCCTCTTGAATGAGGTCGTGAGCTTTAGCCTTGTATTGTTCTCGTAAGTGCTGCATCAGTTTTTCTAGCTCGTCATAGTGAGCTCGATCATAACGCGCCAGGAGAGCTTGTGCATTGGCAATACGCCAATGATTCGCAGCTTGAGATGCGATTCTTTTACCTGATGAGTCTTTAAGTTTGGGACTCCTTGTCAGGAGGAGGGGCGTCACCTGTTTGAGAATTTTCTCTTTTTCGTGCATTTGAAACGACAAGAGAATCTAAAGGTACCTGACCTCTGATGTAAATTGGGTCTGTGGGAGCGGCTTTATATTTTTTGTCTACCCTTGGCGTAAGTATTCTAGCTCTAACATGGTCTTTGAATACCTCGCTGGCGTATTGTATCATACCTTTAAGCATGGGCAAAGTATTAGTTGTTTTTTGGGAGGGAGCGAAAGTTTCCACTAAGAAATCCTCATCCAAGGGATCAGTATGTAGTTCCACCCCATGGTACTGAGCAGCTCTATTAATAAGCTGTGCGAAACCAATATTGTCATCGGGTAGTGATGGTCTGGAGGGATATAGATCAGGGTCATTAGTATGATCCGGGTACTTATCATAATTAAGGCTCCCTGTTTTCCGTTTTTACGGATTTTTACAGATAAATACAGACCGAAAACAATGTGTTTTCTGTCTGCATTTATTTTTAAAAGTGGATAAATACAGAAAATATGCTTCTTTTAATTGACTCTTCGAGCTGTCTTTTATGAATTATAGCCCAACAGCTGAGCAGATGGACAGCATGGGAAATTAAAAAACAGGATGAAATTTCTTTAAATAACTGCATGTGTCAACATACATTTGTGGTATAATGCTAAAATTTACCAGTGGATGTACTGTTATGTAATATTTGGCAACTCAAATAGCTAAAACATGACAGACTTCAAAGTATGAGTGTGTGTCTATCATTTAAATAGATATGGAAATGTACAGTTTTACAACTACATTTATATGCACAACACAAAATAAATATGGATAAATACAGATAAAATGGCCAAAAAATAAATATGGATAAATACAGACGGAAATGTTAAAAAAATAAATACCATAAAACTGGGAGCCCTAATCATAATCATCCCAGGGGTCTGAGTCCTGTGGAATGTTGTCCTCATTATCCTCCCCATCCCCGTCCCCATCCCCATCATTATCATCCTGTGGCACAGGTGAGAAACGTGGTGGTGGTGAGTTTGCTGGTGAAATTAGTAAATTTGGGTTAAAAGGCGGAGGAGAGGGAGGTATGTAAGGGGGAGAGGGGTTAGTACCCATGTCTTTTTTCTTAAGAGGTATACGGTAGTCTTCAGGGAGATCCAGCTTCCGTTTTTTACGAAGTGTTGCTCGAAGTTTTCCACTTTCAGGGTCAATATGCAACTGTTTTTGTTTCGGATCCAAAGATTCCTGTGGAGGAAGTTCTTTGGATGGAGTCTGTTTATATTCCGAAGGTTTAAGAGGGCTTCTGTGCTTTTTAGGTTCGGTTCTCTTCGGTGCGGGATGTTTCGGCTCCGAAGGCTTTTCTTTAGCTGGTTTCAGCTCCGAAGTTTTCTCTTTAACTGGTTTCGGCTACGATGCTTTCGGTTTAGCCGGTGTCGGTTCCGAAGCTTTTGGTTTCAGTGGTATGGGCTCCGAAGCCTTTGCTTTATGCGAATTTTTCATGCCGAACATGTCTTCGGTGCTGACAGCGGAGCGTCAGGCTTAGTCTTGTGTTTCGGTGCCGAGGATGTGGGTTCGGCACCTGCATGGGGTCGGCTCGATCCCGAGCTGGAAGACTTGTCTTTATGTTTCACAGCCGGGCTCGAAGGTGGGGCATCTGAAATGGTATCACGGTGTCGACCTGAGCCCGAGGGCGAAGGTGTAACCGGAGTCTTTGGTGTTTTTGTGGGCAGTTGGTGCTCGTTACTCACTGTTAGTTGAGCCAGAGTGACGTTCGAGTCCTCTTCCATGTCGGAGTCGTCGGCTTTAGACACGGAGATGTGTTCTTCGGCGCCGGGTTGGAATTCCGACTCTTCTCCGAAGATGTCTGGCACCGGACTAGTGCCGCGTCTCATCTCGTGACGTCGAGCCCGACGGTCACAAATTGTTTTCTTCGATCGGAATGATCGACAGGCCTCGCAGTTGATTTCTTCGTGCTCCGGGGATACGCAGAGGTTACAGACCTCATGCAGGTCCGTTTGAGGGAACTTAGCACCACACCGAGGGCATTTTTTAAATGGAGTCCGTTCCATGGACTGCTGGCGTGGTCGTCACGGGTAGGCCTCACGGCCCGCGTTGAAGCACCAATCAAAGTTGTTGGTTTTTACGATACGCGTTGAAAGGGAAACCGCGATCGAAAACAATACAGTCGAGTGGCAAGGATTGCGCGTCGAAAAGGTTCTAAGACGATACCAAACCTGAGCGTCGCAAAACACATCCAAACCCGATGGCGGAAAAAAAACAATCTGGGGATGGAGTCGATGCCCATGCGTACTATCATCATAAGGAGGAGCCACCTACCTCGTGACTACAAACACTTCTTCGAAGAAAAACAAAGTGCAAACATCCGAGCCCAACACCAGATGGCGATCTATGCTAACGCAGATGATCTACAGCTCATATGCCTCGAACAAATAATTTTTGCGAAATTATTCATGCATTTAACTAGGCAGAAGCATTCTCATATAGCCTCCTACACAACCAATAGTAAGTATTTAAAAAAGATCCTGACCTAAACTGACAATTAATGCATGTGCGCACAAACACATACACTCCGAGTTTACAATTTTAGCATCAATGTTTGAGGAGTAGGCACCTTGCAGACAGTAGTCTATGGATCAGGCATCAATGGGTACAGGTATAACAATCACAATCTATTTAAGGAAGGATAAATGGTCAAACATGAAGCAAGTAGAAACCATGACTTTGGCCAACCCAACGCCTCAGATTTGATCATAACTGAAGAATCAAGAGTATCACTGAGTGCTTTCAATTTGTATAGAAAACAAACAGCATCATTCTGGATGTTTATAGTGGCATAAATTAGAGGTGTTTCAAAAAGCTGATGATCTGACAATACCAGAAGTAATTTAGACTCAGAGCAATTTGAACCTCGTTAGATGACAAACAGCCAAACCTTCAGTATAGGCAAATGTGAATTGAGTACTCCAGCACTTACCAATGGCTTTCTTCAGTGTTTCAAACGTGATCTCTTCTGCAGGTGCCTTCTAAGAGTAGAGAAACTACAATTAGATGCAAAAACAATGTCCTGACATATTAAATATGTAGAAAGCACTGCCATTTGCTTCCACTCATGGATTTACAGACCTTGTTGTAATCTGGTACTTTAATTTCAACTAATCGTATTGCACAACAAGTTTAGTAATAGAATTTAAATAATTCTTAAAGTGG